>JAWQFJ010002546.1:108314-120814 GCA_034096865.1 Theodoxus fluviatilis
TGGTCCTTTTCTTCATAGATCTGTTTCACCCCATAATGGTGTGGTTCTCCTGTTGCAGGTATTAGAAAAAAAGGGAAAAAACACACAAAAAAGAGCACAGCCAGCAAGATGACAAGTGAAGCTGCCATCCACCAGAGGAATTTGGAGAGCAACATTCTGTTCATGCAGCAGGAGCATGCCAACACTCTGAAGGCTTTGCACGAGGAGATTGAGAAGCTACAGAAAAAATGCTCAGGTAGGTGGTTGTCTGCATGTTTTCTCTTGCTTTTGCAGCCCAGACATGTAGACACACATTGTGATAATGGAATGGGAAAACTGTCTGAAATTGGCTGTTAATGCAGAAAGGATGATTTAATTCATAATAATGATCTTCATTCTCCTTTGTTTTTAAAAACTTTTTTCCATCTCTCCTTTGCACATGTTTCCTCATTCAAAATTCATTCTGGGACTTTCACTCCTAATTACCGCAAGTATGGTGCAATGTATGTGGTAAGCAGGTGTTATGCAAACTGGGGATCACTCCCAAATGGTTGGACTCCTTGCAGTCAAACATTTATTTGGAGGTTTCTGGATGAAGGGAAAATCTCACCTGTTCCCCCCTCCCCACTCCCTCTCCCCCCCCTCCCCTCCCCTCTCCCCTTCCCCCTCCCTCCCCCATCCCCTCCCCCCTCCCCTCCCCCCCTCCCCTCCCCCCTCCCCTCCCCCCATCCCCTCCCCCCATCCCCTCCCCCCTCCCCCCCCCCCCTTTAGAAAATGGAAAAGTAATACATGTATGTGTTACTAGAGTTGAAGACATGGGAGCAGCACACAAACTGAAGGAAAATATCATCAAACATACTAGCATATGTCATCCCATGTATGGCTGTTGTATTAGCCTTGTATAGTTCTTTCATTTGATCAAAATTGCATTTGAAATATTTCGTTTGTCTACTTTTCAGATTTGACATTCCAACTGACCATGGCAGGCCTCAGTGTAGAGGATGCTGGTATGTATCTGTGCTTCTCAAGAAGAGCAATTTGAAGAACATCTAAAGCACTACTCTATAAGTTGACTGTTGTGGACTTATGCCTAGTGCTGATAAGAGCCTGAAATAATGTAATCCCATGCATAATAATTAGCTTGGTGGTGTTGGAGGAATGTGTGTAAGTGTGTATGAGTAAGAGTGTGTGTATGAGTAAGTGTGTATGTGTGTTTGTGTTTGTGTTTGTGTTTGTGAGTGTGTTTGTGTGTGTGTGTGTGTGTGTGTGTGTGTGTGTGTGTGTGTGTGTGTGTGTGTGTGTGTGTGTGTGTGTGTGTGTTTGTGTGTGTGTGTGTGTGTGTGTGTGAGCGTATGTGTGTGTGTGTGTGTGTGTCTGTCACGGTGTGTGTGAACACCAATTGGTTGTTTAGCCAGAAAGTTTACTGGTCTTGGTTGTGTGTTCCTACTGCAGGTGACAGTTGGGTCCCAAAGCAGCCATGACCAGTCACCTCCCCTTGCCTCTCATTCCCATTTTGCTTGCAAAATGCTTGGCAGTGTATTAGGCACAGAAGCATGAGGACCTAGCATGAGAAAGCTGGGCTTGTCTGCGGTGGGGACAGTCTGCACTATTGACACAGATGGATTAGGCTGCATGGAAGGAATTTCCCCCCCAGAAAGATGTTTTTGATGAATATTATCACAACATAACAGCAAAAACAAGCTCATGCAAACTATAACAGACAAATAAACACAAAAAGGAGTGACAGAGAAACAAGAAAAAGCATAAGTATTGATGAAACAGTTCACATTTAGGCATAAATGAAAGCTTTGTGCTGACACTATTACATTAGACTAACACACTCATACACACAAACACACACACACACACACACACACACACACACAAACACACACACACACACACACACACAGTCACACATTTATTTGTTTATTTGTTTTGTCATTCAGTTATTTATTAACTAGGGAAGGAAATGAGAGGAGCATCAGGAACTGCAAACAGTGCCCACTCCCAAGGTCTTGTAGTTGGATCCTTTTTGTGTGCTCCAGTATGAAAAGCCTGCTGCCTGTACTCCAAGCCTTGCAGTCTCTTGGCAATATGCATATCCCGATCCCACATCTTCTCAGAAAAGTCCATGCTTTCACATGAATATTTCATGCTTCCTTCCCCCCCCCCCCCCTAACCCCCCCCCCCAAAAAAAAAAATAAAAAATTGAAAGATAGTTTTCTGTACTTAACCTGCCAAGGTCAACGCAGATAAAACATGAGCTTACCTCAGCCAAACCTGAAACATTGCTGTTTGATTTAAAGCAATCTTACTTCCTTTTGGGCTTGCTCTGTTTACTGTGCTGATTGGAAGACTATGGTTCTTAGTGTTTCAGCTGAAACAGGGACAGTCAGGTTCTTAGCAGTTCTTAAATTGCTGGTGCAAGGTTCTTGTTGGCAGGTGTATGTGTCATGATGGTTACCTGTCACTCACTGTTTTTAAGCATTTGAGGAATTCTTCATATTTCAACAAATAAGAAAAGTATTAATCTAACAAATGTCTGCCCAAGTTGACACCCATGCCTTGTTTTGTTTGTTTGTTTGTTTATCATGGACTTACAACAAGTGTTATGAAGTGTGTTGTGCTGGTGATAACTTTTTATTGTCATGTTGACCAAACGTTTGGACCAAGCTGAATGTGGCTATTCAAGTCATTCATCATCACGTGCATGACATGATTATGAAATGATACCTTCTTTGAAAAAATGAGCATCATCATATTTGTCCTGGGGATAGATGTGGCTCCTGGGTCTGGTCAGAGACTTGTGGGAGCACCTGGTAAACCCATTGCCTTGTCATTCTGCAGGGAGTGGTGAGACTCGGATGAAGGCGATCCAGGAGGAGCTGGAGCAGGCTAGCAAGCATGAGGAGAGGCTAACGGAGGAACTTCACCAGAAGGGCCAGCTGATCAAGACCTTAGAGGCAGAGCTCCGCAGTCAGCGCCGTCGGGCTCTGGAGGAACAACGTGTCTTCCAAGACAAGATCAACAGCATGAAGGCAGAGCTTGAAACCAAGTCCAACAGTGTGGCCCACCTCAACTTTGAGATCCACCGTCTAAAGGTGAAGCAGAAGGCAGAGTCTGAGGACGCTGGTCAGACTGCTCTGCGTAAGCCCCAGCCAGATCGCATACCTGTCCCACCACAACGGGAGCCTTCGGGCCGGAACCGTCGGCCGGCCGTGCAGGTCAGGAGAACTGTTCCTGTTGCTTCTGGTTTGGATGAGATCCGCCCCTTGCGGAGGAGTTCAAGCAAAAGTAACAGTGCCACCTCTTCTCACTCAGACTCGCCTGACATCACTCCCTTTGTGCAGCGGGAGGTGGCTCAGCCTATCATTGCCCAGAAGCCTGCTCCACCTGTGCTGCCTCCAATCCACTCAGCCTCCAAGGAGGGCAAGCAGCTGCTGCTGCTTCCCTCCCGCCCCAGCCTCATGCACCGAAAGCCCAGCTCACCCCAGGGTCTGACCACTCTGGCTATGGAGTCTGTTCCCCGAGCCGACAAACCCTGGCCCCACGCACAGGAGTCCCACAGCTCTGAGTACAACTAGATCTACATGGGGCCAGTCTTTCTGTGAGGGTATTGGACACCATAGTGGTGGGTATGAAAGAAGAGAAAGCCAAATTTTCCTTGCTCTTGTACAACAGAATGCACAGTCCTTTGGATTGTGGACCAAATAGAGCCCTGGATGCAGTGTCCATGCAGAATTTGGTTGAGGACTGTGGAGGCCTGGAAACAGTGCTGGACTCGGTGGAGGAGAAGAGACTTCTTGCCCCTGGCTGTTAGCACAAGGTGATTGGATCTTACTTGTGACTTCGTGATGAAGCCCATACCCCTATCCCCTGCCCACGCCCCTCACCCCCCACTCCCAACCCCTTTTTTTAGTTTTTTTTTTTTGGGTGCAAGAGCAGTTGTTAGACTGAGCTTGTACTGCTGTGCTTGCAAGGAGCCGAGTTTGATCTCAAGGAAAGATACTGAACTCTTGATTCAATGATCTGGAAACATCCACTTACACCAAAGTACATTTTGACTGCTTTATTTAATTATACTTGTATTTTGTGAAATTGTGATTTTGATATTTTGAGTTTCAGAATAACTAGCTGTTGTTTCAAGATAACTCTCTCAAAATTATGCAGCTGAATGAAAGTTTTTCTTTGATTAAGGACTTATCATTTTCTTACACAGAAATCCTGTGATCTCTGCACCTCATTGATTTTTTAGCATTTCTTGTTTACATGTAATACAATGAGGTATGAAATGAATTAGTGTTGGAAAGAACAAGAAATGAACCAGTTTTTATATGGTTATCTTTTTAAAATCTCACTCCATTAGTATGTATAAGGATTTGTTCTGGAAACTCTACCATATAATTTTCCGTCCATCCACAGTATTTTGATATTTTACCGGCAGATGTTTGAAAGTTGTTTGTAGAGTATATCCCAGTGACAAGTGTAATCTTACATGACATGGTAATTTAGTGTTTGCATCCTTCTGTCAGAGTGTTCTTCATATTTATGTTGCTGCTGCTGCTGTGCTGTTGGTAGGCTGTTGTATACGTTTAAACTGAATATAGTTCTCCACCACCACCCCCAAACCCCAACCCCAACCCCAGTCTCTTTCTCCATTATACCTTGACCTGGACGTGATATGTCATCTTGTTTCCTGCCCGATCCCTGATGTTATGCGCTGGTTACGATTTCTTCTGCAAGTTGTACATGCAGATGAAAGACTCTGGGACTGCTATCTGCAGCCAACATTAGGTGTTAATTTGTGTCTGAAGTGACGGACTGATCTCCTGCTGATTGTGAGACAAGTGAGAGAGATGTGTGATGGTTGCTCCTGTTATTGAAAGCATTTTTGTTGTGATATCAATGACTTCTACAAAGAATATGAAACATTTGTTTTTAAAGCTCACCTTCTTTCATTATGATCATTCCACTTGTCACCTTATGTGTGATCCATGGGATTTTCTTCCAAGTACTGTCAGTGATAAAATTATGGAAACTGTACGAATTCGAGACTTTCGGCTTTGGAGGAACGGATGACTTTTAAAGTTTTAAGTGTCCCTTGGTGCTCTCTGTCTACATTAAGAAATGTCACATTACCAACCCCTGTATCTAAAAGAGTTCTGTGAAATTAAATGCGTCCAGCATTGGATCAGCATATCTGTCTTGCACAAGCCTTCATCTGTCTTGCCACTTAATGCGTTTGATGATCCATTCATCCTTTGCTTCCATCCTATGATATGCATAAGGACTTTCCTGTCTTGGCTTCCTTGGGATGAGTCCAAAATAAGATGGAGAATACAGATCACCATCTGCCAGTTGTCTATTTGAATTATGAAGTGTTTGTGATACTTTTTAAAATCATTATGTCTTTTATCCATGTAAATACATTTTGGGGATGCAAATAAAGAGAACTTTTACACTTTATAGTGCTTTCCTTAAGTGTTTTGGAACTTGAGAACCCAAAGATTTTATCTTCAAGCTTGCTCTGCAGATATAAATTGTTGTAAGAGTGAAGAGTGTTGTTATGGTTTTGTAAGGGGTTAGAGACTTGATTTGTGCTATTACTGCACTATATCTAACAACTTCTCCTTCAAAGTAGCTGACCTTGGACAGAGCAGGACAGTTGAGGCCTCTTCTTCTGTTATGGTCAATGATTTTTTTTCTGCAGTCCGCAGGCTTCTGATGTTTCAATGACCTGTGCCTCTGCTTCTCTTGACCAGAGTTTCTCCATATCATCTCAAATTGCAGTTTCTTATTGGTGTGTGAATGATATGTGTAAGTGTTAGTCTTTTATATCTGTTTTTGGAGCTTGGACACTTTACCTCCACTTGTTCCTCTTTTCTATAAGCTGAAGATCTAGTGTACCCATGAAAGATAAGATTATTTTTGTGTCATGATTTTTCATGCCTCAGAGTTCATGAGTCCATATTTCTGCCATGGAGAGCTTAACATTTGTGGACCCTACTGTCCACTGCGGAATGGGAAAGTTTGACTACTTCTGCAATGAAAACCTTGAGATTTCTTGGCGAAACTCTCTCATGGAGAATGGGAAAGTTTGACTACTTCTGCAATGAAAACCTTGAGATTTCTTGGCAAAACTCTCTAAGGAGAATGGAAAAGTTTGACTACTTCTGCAATGAAAACCTTCAGATTTCTTGGCGAAACTCTCTAAGGAGAATGGAAAAGTTTGACTACTTCTGCAATGAAAACCTTCAGATTTCTTGGCGAAACTCTCTAAGGAGAATGGAAAAGTTTGACTACTTCTGCAATGAAAACCTTCAGATTTCTTGGCGAAACTCTCTCATGGAGAATGGAAAGTTTGACTACTTCTGCAATGAAAACCTTCAGATTTCTTGGCGAAACTCTCTAAGGAGAATGGAAAAGTTTGACTACTTCTGCAATGAAAACCTTCAGATTTCTTGGCGAAACTCTCTCATGGAGAATGGAAAGTTTGACTACTTCTGCAATGAAAACCTTCAGATTTCTTGGCGAAACTCTCTCATGGAGAATGGAAAAGTTTCCTACTTCTGAAATAAAAACTTTCAAATTTCTAGACGAAACTCTCTCATGGAGAATGGAAAAGTTTACTACTTCTGCAATGAAAACCTTCGTATTTCTTGGCGATACTCTCTAATGGAGAATGGGATAGTGTGACTACTTCTGCAATAAAAACTTTCAAATTTCTAGACGAAACTCCTTCATGGATAATGGGAAAGTTTGACAACTTCTGCAATGAAAACCTTCAGATTTATTGGCGAAACTCCCTAAGGAGAATGAGAAAGTTTGACTACTTCTGCAATCGAAACTCTCTAATGGTAAATGGGAAAGTTTGACTACTTCTGCAATGAGAACCTTCAGATTTCTTGGCAAAACTCTCTAATGGAAAATGGAAAGGTTGACTACTTCCGCAATGAAAACCTTCAGATTTCTTGGCGAAACTCCCAAATGGAGAATGGAAAGTTTGACTACTTATGCAATGAAAACCTTCAGATTTCTTGGCGAAACTCTCTCATGGAGAATGGAATTACTTCTGATGAAAACCTTCAGATTTATTGGCAAAATTCTCTAAGGAGAATGGGAAAGTTTGACAACTTCTGCACTGAAAACCTTCAGATTTATGGGCGAAACTCTCTAGTTGATCTAGTTCTAAAAATCTTGTTGATTTTTGACTCACATGCGAAGCAAAAGTGAGTCTATGTACTCAGCCGTGTCTTCCGTCCGTCCGTCCGTCCGTCCGTCCGTCCGTCCGTGCGTGCATAAAAAACTTAAACGTTGGATTTTTCTCGGAGACTATTAAGTCTATCAACACCAAATGTGGCATGATGGTGTATGATGACAAGGCCTCAAAAAACATACATAGTGACTTGACCTTGCTTCAAGGTCAAGGTCACAGGAGCCATAAATGTGCTCTCAAAAACAGTCATTTTTCACATTTTCCCAATTTTCTCCCACGTTATTGAGAATGGCGACCTTAGCTACAAGTGGTATATAGGTCAAAGCAAGCTCTATCTTTTGATACCAGTTTGGTTGACCTTGCTTCAAGGTCAAGATCACAGGACCTCTTCAAAGTTGGATTGTATACATATTTTGAAGTGACCTTGACCCTGAACTATGGAAGATAACTGTTTCAAACTTAATAATTATGTGGGGCACATGTTCATCATGAGACACATTTGTTCACATATCATCAAGGTCAAGGTCACTTTGACCCTTATGAAATGTGACCAAAATGGGGTAGTGAACCACTAAAAGTGACCATATCTCATGGTAGAAAGTGCCAATAAGCACCATTGTGCTTCCTATGTCTTGAATTAACAGCTTTGTGTTGCATGACCTTGGATGACCTTGACCTTGTTAAATCTAAAATGAACACACTTATATATTATTTTCCACAATGACAACTCTTAAACCGGATTCGACTGCGTGCTGTGGTAGATCTCTAAATCTTGGTAGACCGACTGAAGAGTGCACCAGTTATGTATGTGCTGCCTGCGTTCGAAAGTCTTTCCAAGGTGGAAATGAAAGGCGCATGACCCGTACAACTGTATTGTGCTGCTTCCTCATCTGAAAAGTGCTGCTGACAAGGCTATTCTCGTTGCTCCGAACAGAACACAAAAAGGAAGGGGGGGGGGGACACTCACAAAAAATACACTCTTCATTGCAGCAGCACATGATGCAGTCTACAAACTGTACAATCCTGAACGTTAAAACCAAAAGGCAGGTCACAGTGAATTACAAAAGTAGGACGAGCAAGAATAAAATGGATGTTAGTGAAGATAAAATCGAATGAAATCATCAAATTTAATCTTCACAGTGTAATTGCTACGTTTGACCAAGGGTGCGAATTTGTTTCACACCATATCACAACACACCAATAACTGCTCCTTCTGAAGAACCCATTCTACACCGACTTTGCGCATATGAACGCACGACTGCGGCGACTGACACGTACAAGTTTTAAGGCAGACTTCTGTTAGCACGGATCGAGCAGCATCCATGTTGCCGAACACTTGACCAAAGGCTGACAGCTTTGCTGTCTCGTCTCTTGTGTGTGCGTGTGTACGTGTGTGTGCATGTATGTGTGCGTGTGCGTGTGAGTGTATGTGTGCGTGTGTGTGTGTGCGTGTGTGTGTGTGTATGTGCATGTGTGTGTGCGTGTGTGTGTGTGTGTGTGTGGACGTGTGTGTGTGTGGACACGTGTGTGCGTATGTGTGTGTGCGTGTGTGTGTGTGTGTGTGTTTCTGTGCGGATGAGTGGGCTATTGTTTGTTTATTTATTTATTTGTTTGTTTGTTTGTGTTTCTCGTTGGTTCATTGGGGATACTACTATCATTTCACCTCAGATATGAGCTACGGTAGCACTGTTGTCGCTTAACCGAATTCAGCCTATAGAACTAAGCTGCACAAGCGCTCCCAGACCAGTTTCATACCATATCGGTTGCTTTGACATGCTTACATTGTCGAAAAATACACAAGAGAGATAGAAGTCGTATTGGTGGGTAACCAGGCTAGCAGTGACAGCCTCTAATTCTCCAAAGTGTAAACACGTCGTATGACCTTCACTGAGATTTCAGGTTAGCTCTAGTTTGATTTTAACTCGCACACCTCAATGTGTTTGTGTTAATGCTCATCATCTGTTACAGTGATGGACACTAACTGTGTCCAAAGTTTGAAAATTTGTTAGATTGGTAGTATTTTTTTATTTGTCTTGTAAACAAAATCAGCTTCATTTTTGTATCTGGAGTGATTTCTCGCACTGATTTTTGTCCTGTCCAATTTATTTAAATCAGTGTACATGCACGAATATAATAAAGTATATGAAACTTTTTAAAACATAAAGTGCTCCGTAATTTGGTCACTTATTGTGGATCAATCTCTAGAGTCGCACCCAGGCAAATTAAATTTGTCAAGTGACCCTTTTGCGCATCGACTGAATTATGTTAAATTGTATTGTACATAGTATAGTTAATCAAAATACTGAGCAGTACATGAGAAAGTTAACAGCCACGATTTGAGAAGATACCATGATTAACATAGGAACCTATTGAAAATAATAACAAGGAGAACATTTCAATAAAAGTCGGCAGGACCCTGGCACCCGGAAATTTACGTCAAAGCTGTTTAGTAGGAGAACTATGATTGTATGATCGGCCTTAACGACCGTCTGCGATAGAACCTGATTTTCATATTAATTGGTGTCAACTTATGTCAATACGCAGTAAATTTTAGATAGAATTAATCTTAGGATCCTTTAATAGATAAAATACATATACAATCTTACCACGGCTTTGTAGTCAAGTACGGATGTTGAGAAACCGATTATGTGCATGCTGATGAGATGCTAAAATATCTCCGAAATCTACTTAATCACTTCGTTCTGTTGCAGTGCTGTAGTCGAAGCTCTTAGTACAACGGACGATGGAGGGTGAGACATCGCATACCAAAACAGTTTTTGTCTTTCCTCGGAGCAACTATGAATACGGTAATACGATGGATTTTACTGGTTTTTCGTCCCGACAGACTGTGCAGAGTATAGACGTTTCTTCAAAGAAAAAAATATTCAGTGTGTTTCCATGTCCAGCGGGTACAGATCAAGTTGTTGTGGAAGGTGTAGTGACCAAACAACAAGTGCTGGACACGGCTACACACGGGTTCAGAGAAGTATCGAACTGCCCCAGATTCGTGCAACCACCAAACCTGCCGGACGTCCCTGCCACGCACTGAAGGCAGTTGCTGCACGTGTCACACAGATGGAAGTTGCCTGAGCCAAGAGTGAGGCAGTCCGACTCTGTATAGCACTACTGGGCAGTGGTTGCAACCACAGCTGTAGAGGCAGCAGAGGTGGTAGATGCTGTGGTAGCAGCAGTTGTCGTGGCAGCAGTAGTAGTGGCGGCAGTGGTGGTGGTGGGAAGTGTTTTAGTGGTGGTGGTGGGAAGTGTGGTAGTGGTTGGGGTGGTGATAGTGGAGCTCAAGTCCACTACCTGCAAAAGTCACCATGACTAAAGCCAAGCACTACACTGCTGACATGAATTAGTCGCTGGCAAGAGGTTGCCTCAGGGTAATAGGTTCACAGAAAACGACATTTTGCTTAACTACACGAAAACTCGCTCCACTGTGAATAAAAAAACTGCAGTGTGCAAAATTCAGCCGGTCAAGAAAATGAGGACGGATGAACACATCTCTCCAGTGTTGTGGGATCTCTACTGGCTTCCCGTTGCAAAGAGCCACCTTCTAAATCTGCACAATTGTCTACACATGTGTAAAAGACAATGGGATGCCAGCATACTTGTGCAATATCCTGGAACTTCATAGACCAACTAGGACCCTCCGATTATCTGATAGAGAGCTCCTGCGGAAACGCCAGTCAAAGACCACAATTGGAGACAGGGCCTTTGCATCTGCTGCACCAAGACTTTGGAATGCCCTTCCATTGCAACCTCGACAGGCTCCATCAGTGCCAGTCTATAAAATATTACTTAATACTCTTTAGCTCCAGAAAGCAGCAGTTCTGCTGACATTGACGCTCTACCATGCGCACACACGCACACACACACACACACACACACACACACACACACACACACACACACACTCACACTCACACACATACACATATGCACTCTCTCTGTCTCTCTGTCTCTCTCTCTGTCTCTGTCTCTGTCTCTGTCTCTCTCTCTCTCTCTCTCTCTCTCTCTCTCTCTCACTCTACAATGTTTTAACTTCTGAATATTTTTCGACATCTGTACTCCCATTTTGTGCCATCTTCTTCTCTCCCTAGATTTGGTATACTATCTCCCACCTTGCCAGCTCAAGCCTCCTTCTCTCCCACCATCACCCCCTCACCCTTACCTAGCCTCTCACCCACACACCTCCGGTGAAGACAGTTAGCTTCAAATACAACCGTTTGCAAATAAACGGTCCACCTCAGATCACAGAGATCTCTCTCAACAAAAGTGTCCAACCTTATAAGTATTTTCTGTGTGAACACCAATATTTCGAACCATGTAGTCAAAGGCCTTTCAAAGTACGCCAAGTCACATGAAAGTCAGCAGGAATACTTACGGCAAAACTACTCTTTACTCCGGCCAAACTCTTGAAAAGCTTAGTAATCGTCGTTCATTATGTGGGTGCTGTAAAACTTTGGTCCCGTGCCGGAAGATGATTCAACCCATTAATAAAATTCTACCAGGAGTGCCTATCTCTTCCCCCAAAAACCCGATTGGCAGAATAGTGAACAAGTCAGGTAGAGCGGAAATACCACGCAGTAACAGATACACAGGGACCCAGAGCTGGAGGAGACTGGGCCGCCAACACAAAAGCTTCAAGGAAAGCTTGAAGGACAGACAGCTTGTGGTGCGTTCTCGAACCAGAATAGATGGTGGCCGTGGCTCTGGGCAGTCCTCTATGGCGTACCCTCATCCGACTGGCAGGCGCCTCCCTCGATATAATGCAAAGAGGTCAGGCCTAAGCCGCCTGGAGAAAGGCGTTATTGAAATGCGCCAATCCCGGCTGCATCATCGGAGACCCAGGACTCATATGCTCCCGCCTCTGCGAGGCTAGACAGAACCTGTGGAGCCGCGTATGTCGCTAAGACAGATGCAGTGATCAGGTCATCCTTGAGCCCAAAAGACAACCACCGCCAGTAATTCTGGCCAGGTGGGTAGAGAGCTGGACCTGCAGGTGCTTGCGGCAAGTAGGTGCAGCTTTCAAACCTGCTCAGATCCCACAGCTGATTCCTGGAGCTGTTTTGCCTCATTCCACACAAGAGTAAAACTGGTACCTGTGTGGGATGTAGTGGGCAGGAATGAGTAATAGTAAATGCAGCCAGTTAAATGCTCCTGTAGGAGTTGAGACGGTTTGGGAGTGATAAGGTCCTAAAGATAATAGAGTAAAGTGTGCTGTTTCGAGAATCCAGAAATGAATTAAAAGGCACAGTATGAAAGAACGTACAAAGAGTCAGATGCTGAGATTGAATGA
>JAWQFJ010002546.1:123314-130814 GCA_034096865.1 Theodoxus fluviatilis
GCTCTGTGTTAGGTGGCTCTGTGGTAGTCGCAGCAGTGGTTGCTGCGGCGGTAGTAGTTGGCTCTGTAGTGGTTGCCGCGGTAGAAGTTGTAGCTTCCGATGTTACAGCTGTCGTTGTTGTGGGCGGTTCAGTGGTTTCCTCACTGTCGTCGTCCGTTGTCGTCGCCGAAGTCGTCACGGTCGTAGGGGCAGGCTCGGTGACGGTGGTCGACGCAGTCGGGGCCACGGTCGCAGCAGGTTCTACACAGGTCGTGGAGAGGAAGTCGCATCCCTTGAGAACGTCGTTCCAGACCAGGGTAGGAGGGCAGGGCCTGTTGTCGAACAGCCTGCCGTTGGCGCAAGAGGCGTACACGCTGCAACCCAGGCAGGACTGGTAGAGGCCATCGGGTCGCCCAAAGCAGTCAGACACGCAGAGATGACCCGTATTTGGCACTACTGTGGTGGTGGCCGTGGAAGTTGCCGGCGGGGAAGTTGCTACGGTGGTGGCAGCAGCGGTGGCGGTGGTGGTGGTGGACGAGGTTGTTGTAGGGGTAGTTTTTGTGGTAGTGACAATGGTGGTAGTCATAGGCAGGGGTGCCGCGGTGGTGGTGCTGGCTGTGGGGATGGACGTGGCCTGCGTGGTGGGTTGGCTCCCCGAGACGTCACACGTGGAGGACACGTATTCGCATCTCTTGACATTGTCGTCCCAGACGAGCCGGGCGGGGCAGAGTCTGCTGTCGAAGAGGAAGCCATTGGAGCAGGTGGCGTACACGTGACAGCCACGGCACGACTGGAAGTCCCCGTCGGGCAACGCTGCGCAGCTCGACACGCAGCCTGAGGCGGAGGAGGAGCATGTAGAAGACGCGTACTCGCACCGCTTCAGGTTGTCGTCCCACACGAGGGAGGCAGGGCAAGGTCTGTTGTCAAAGAGGAAGCCGTTGGAGCAAGTAGCGTAGACGTTGCAGCCCCTGCAAGACTGGAAGTCACCGTTGCTTCGGAACGCGCAGGTCGAGACGCAGACGGGACTGTCACGGCGCATGCGCAAGTGCCCACGTGACTGGCGGAGAAGCCATGATCTAGCCTCCGCGCCGAAAGACGTTGCTTCTCTTTCTTCGTGCCAGCTTCTGTAAAAACAAAATTTTGAAGTGGGGTTTTAATTTCTAAACTTTTGGGAGTGTCAATGTTCGACAAGTTATAAGTAATGAAAAAGGAAAATCGTTTGATAAATGCGAGTACTCGCTTGGGGAAAGTTGCTCGACGATAGCTGAGAACAATCGAGAGCACAGCCGAGCCGTTGGCACTAAATGACACGTGTACATATCACACTGCAGTCTTTTCCGGCAAAATATCCCTAGGTATGTTAAAAAACAACAACATGAAAATGCTGTACGAAAGATATGACAAACACAAGACTAACAGCATAACCTTGTCTCGCCTGGGTTTGAACCTTGTCATCAATATGTTTTATTTGTACACCTAGAGTCAAGTCCAGTTGGCAATTTTGCAAAAAGACGAACAATAAAAAATGACATTCCTCTTGACTCAGAGTGTCGCAGAAAAATGTGTAAGATGGCGATCAAACTCTGTCGATCGAGTGGAATAAACGGGCGTCGTCTTTGACCGTTCTGTCTGACATATTTAAACTGCAAAATCTGAGAAAACGTTTATTATTACAAGCGAGCGGGCAAATGTACTGACATAGTTTGTTGCAAAATATGTAAGTTTATTTCTGTTCAATGGATTTCCACGTCGAACCCAATGTACTCATTTCAAGTTCAAAAGTGTTGTACTTGATTTAAGTGCGTCACACTGCGCTCTGACAAGGTAGTTAAATACCCAGTATGATACAATACTATTGGAAGTAAAGTTTAAAAAATTTAAATAGAGGAAAATAAAAAACAGACAGAGCATGAACTGAATAAAATGGTGAGACAGCATGATATGGAGATGGAAATGATGCAACAGGAGGATAGGAGAGTTAAGATTATTAGAGAGACAGACACACACACGCACGCACACACACACACACACACACACACACACACACACACACACACACACACAAACACACACATACACACACACAGAGAGAGAGAGAGAGAGAGAGAGAGAGAGAGACAGAGAGAGACAGAGAGAGACAGAGACAGAGAGAGACAGAGGGAGAGATACAGAGAGAGAGAGAGATACAGGCACAGATACATAGAGAGATAGAGATAGAGTGAGAAAGAGTGAGAGAGAGCGAGAGAGTGAGAGACAGAGAGAGAGAAAGAGTGACACAGAGAGACAGAGAGAGACAATGAGAGAGAGAGGCAGAGAGACAGAGAGAGAAACAAAGAGAAAGACACAGAGAAAGAGACAGAGACAGAGACAGAGAAAGAGAGACAAAGAGAAAGAGAGAGAAAGAGAGAGACAGAGAGAGAGAGAAAGAGAGAAAGAGAGAGAGAGAGAGAGAGAGAGAGAGAGAGAGAGAGAGAGAGAGAGAAAGGAGGTCAGTGAAAATCTGACTTCACTATTTTCCCCAGGTGGATTCGGTAGAAATGCGAGGAGGAAAGATAATAGGCCTACGTTACTGCACATGAATAATTTCAGACAGCAGATGAAAGTGACTCAAAAGTTGGCGACAATGCATTTGCAAACGGTGCGAGAATGCATGATAGGGTCGGGATGAGTCTGAAAGGAAGAAGTTTTCAAATCTCCAGAGATTCCGTCCACTCTGACGAATATATACACGCGAGATGTCTGCAGAGTCAAGAGGCCTACCCCAGAGCAAAAGATGCGGTCCACAGAACACAGGCCACAGTCACCATCAGTCTCGTCAAGCGGAGATTCATTGCTGCAATGCAGAACAGTAAGTTGCCCATTATTTAATACACCTTTTCACAACTCAGAAACTCCATATCATTTTCCAGATCTTTATTTTATGAATGAAAACTGTTTAAACCTCCGTCTGACCACAAACTTAACCAGACGCGCTGCTGAGTATTCACCAACTGATTAAGTCCGTCGAGAACGAAAAACTCATCAACCGACGCAAATTATCTTATTTTTACCACATTTCCCTACACGATAAGAGGCGTATTTCTCCAATGAAAGGAGAGGAGTTCGTCATTTTGTTCTTCATTCAAAATCGATATTCTGCCACTACAAGTTACACCTGAGTTTTTCACAGCACTTCTGATCCCTTTTGAAAAATGTTACCGCGCATGAGAAAAAAAGCTGAAGTCGGTGGCGAAATGAGACGTTTCAACCACAATATCATTTAATCATCATTGCATAATCCAGAAAAATCCTGCATATTTCGAAGGATTTTTTTTAATACACAGGACAGGAAAGCTTAGTAACGTAAAAACGTGACTTTGTACGCTGCTGACGTTTCTCGACGTTTTGCGCGAAACCTGTCTTGCCTACTTAAGCCTTCTATTTCAAGCACGTCACAAAATGTCAAAATGCTCAGAGTCGTGTTCGACCGAGTGCATGCATTCGTGCACGTTCGTTCTTTCAATGACAAGGTTCGTTTCACTTGATCCCGTTTATTGCTTCTCGTGAAAACCTCTTCAAATCAATCCAGCACATTTTACTAAAGCGTATTCCAAAAAGCAACAAACACAAATAGTTTTTTTAATGCACGTACGCACACACCGCACGCTCTCGCATGGACATACGCACACATACACACACGAACGCACATACATACACGCATAACTCCAGACCAAAAGTTTTATCAGGTAAGAAAATTTAATAATCACATGCACGAGTTTTCCTGAGCAGTTTCAAATCCGTGGCAAATGCATCCATCCAAGTACTTCCATCACAGCAGAGGAAAAGTCAAACACTTGGAGGTAGGATATTTGTCACGACAGATAACCATCGCACAGACAGAGGCAGTGGACTTACCTGACAAGTGGCGTTGTTCAGGAGCTACGGGGGAAGGAATACAGGGAGACAGCAGGCAGTGCCTCCTATATGTACCCGTCTGGCACTCCCACGCTCTCCAATTCCATCGCGGGTGGAAACGGCGTCGTCGGAAAGAAGGCGGGAGAGATCCGGGTAGGGACGATGACGTCCAAGCAGCACGTCTGCGTCGCGCCTGTCCGACCCCGTGTCTGTAACTTGCCGCCTTCTCTCAGTGTGCCTTTCTCCTTGACACCCTCCCCCCCCCCCACCCCCATACCCCACCCATCTACCCCTCATCCTTTCCCCTCCCCTGAAGACGGAGTGTGGCTGCCTATATGGAGGAGTGTTCAAAAACAGTCACACACGCAATCATCTCACCTACTTGGGTGATCCTGGGAGTGTTTAGCCCAGGTACGCAACAACAACAACAACAACATCCTTTCCCCTTTCTCACTTCATCCTGTTCTCTTTACATTCACATTATCTCACGATCTGACATGCTGAGTAAGCCCCAAGCCATTTCGCCACACTTTCCCTCCCCTCAGGCAGTCCTCCTTTTGGATTCGTGATAGTGAGGTGAACAGGAGAGAAGGCCGAGGAGAGGGTGGGTGGGGGTTGGGGGGGTGGGTGGGCAGAAACATGGGAACCAGAAAATGGGGGTGGAGACAGGGAGTGGGTAAGGAGGCTGGAGGAGAGGAAGTTGGGTGGAGATGCGATGAAAGCGGAGATTGCTGTTTGAAAACAATGTTTATTTCGACGTGGGTGGAATGATATTGTCATAAAATTGTTTCATTGAATTAACTGTCATCGGAAATAAATTTAAAACATCCTTTTTGTAGTAGAAATAGCGAATGTAAAATGGAACGACAAGCCAGGATGAGAAGGCGCTACTTTTCACAGGTCGCCATCAGCCGATACATCACAGGGAAACAGTATGTTTCTACTTTGTGTATGGAAAAGCTCGTGCACGTGTGCGCGTGCGTGCGTGTATCGATTCGTGTGTGTGCATGTGTGTGTGTGTGTGTGTGTGTGTGCATTTGCGTGTGTACATGTGTGTGTTTTAAGTCCGTTGTGAGTCCAGAAGGTCGGGAGATGAAACCATAAAAAAACACAAATAGGCACACAGACTCAGACATTGATTAAAAGGCGAAAAATCTGACAAAGAGAGAGACGGACGGAAGAGAGCAAACGCAGAAAATGTCGAGAAGATAAAAATAGTAATGAAGTCAAAATCGCGCGCGCACACACACACACACACACACACACTCACACACACAGATATATATATATATATATATATATATATATATATATATATATATAGAGAGAGAGAGAGAGAGAGAGAGAGAGAGAGAGAGAGAGCGAGAGAGGGAGAGACAGAGAGAGAGAAGGGGTGAGAGAGAGAGAGAGAGAGAGAGAGAGAGAGAGAGAGAGAGAGAGAGCGAGAGAGGGAGAGACAGAGAGAGAGAACAACAACAAAACAGTTTATTGTGTAGGCCTTTGGTCCATTGCAATTGAATACAAACATTATATTGCAAAAAATAAATTAATATAGAGAAGTAACTAATGCGAGAGCACAACGGATTTTGCGATGAATAATCTGGAGGCTCCTCTTAAGTAGTATACCGCACAAATTACTCGAAAAATGAATTACTCTCAGCAGACTCAGCAGATTCTGCTTTTCTTTTAAACGTATAGTACAAATAAGTGCTCACGGCACGTATAATACATGGCTCTTGTGCAGAAAACAGCTGTACAAGTGGTTAAGTATTGTTACTTTGTACATGTGGTACTACAAACTTCATTCGGATGTCTTCATAAGCTGGACAGTACAGAACAAAATGCTGCTCATCTTCATCTCTCTCGTGACATGCTGGACATACGATTTCGTAATTTTCTATACAATATCTCTGTGTACTGCTAGTTCACTAATGCCCAGGCGAAAACGTATCCAAATATCTCTGAAGACTTTTCTGTTCAGGGTGTGCAAATACGTTTCAATTTCAAAGATTGCTTTATACTTTCTGTACTCCCTAAAACGGATACTTCTATTCACATCGGATTCCCAACCAACAATAAACCTTTTTATCAAATGTTCTCTGAGCGTTTGTAAAAAGGTGCGTTCATTTGCCACCTCTTGGGTCACCCATGCATTTTCAAGCCCATTTTCCAGTAAGAGAGTCCGAACCTTTGAAGTCCAATTATTATTATCAGTGTTTCTCAACATTGATTTATACATCATTTTCGGGAATCTGCTATCGTCCATTTTTAAGATTTTTAACCAATATCTAATGGATCTTATGACAGCATTGATGTACAAAGGATATCTCCCTGTATCGCCATAGACCATAGCATTAGGTGTTCGTATACTGACATTCAGAAACTGTTTCAACAGAAGTAGATGTACAACTTTAATCAACTGGCAATCGTCTAATCCCCATATTTCAGAGCCATATAATAGTATAGGTTGTATTTGTGCATCCAGTACTCTAAAGAATACATCTGGAGTTACATGTACAAGTCTTCTCAAAATCTTACAATCCTGAATGCAGCAGCCCTTCCTCTACAAACAAGATCAGACAGTGGTGAATTGGTGCTCAATTTCGTAGACAACACAATGCCAAGATATATATATATCTGTATTCAGATACAACTTCAAGTTTCTGGCCATCCAGATGCCATTCCTCACCCTTTGCCAAATGTCCACCCAAACGAAACGCCATGACCTTGGTTTTTCTATAATTCACTCTTAATCCTAACCTCTTAGTTGCTTTACTTAATTAAATTGTCTATTTGGTTCTACAAACCCGCAATAGTATCAAAAAGGATAACAATTTCATCAGCAAAAAGGAGCAGAAATATATCGGGACCATTCGCCATTGCCTGATCTCCATGCTTTCCATGTTCGACAATCTCCTTAGTCAGTGACTTCATCAAGTAAGAAAAAAGTAAAGGACTCATTTTGCAGCCCTGCTTCAAACCCATGTGAGCCTCAAAGAAATCTGATGTCATTCCGTCACATTTTACACAACATTTTACTGTTTTGTAAACAGACCTCAACATCCTCCCCATTTTCCCAAAAATCCCATTTTGTTCAAGAATAGCCCACAAGGCTTCCCGATTAACACTGTCAAATGCTTTTTTGAAATCAACAAAACTTGTGAAGAGGGACGATAACTGAGTGTGCCCACTGGTCAGGGAAATCGGAATTTTCGAAAATACGATTAAACAATTCCTGTAAGAATGGCAGAAGTATCCTTGATGCACACTTTAGCATTTCGGCCAGAATGTTGTCCCCCCCAGAAGCCTTCCCTGGTCTGAGACTATCTATAGCATCAACTATCTCTGAAGTTATCTCTGATTCAAACAATTCACTGTGTCCGTTATAGAGCAGCGCAGTAGTCTCCTCTGCCATTACATTTTCATCATTTTTAGTCTCATAAATGGTCTTAAAGTGATTCCTCTAGACACAAGAATCGATACCAGAGGGAGCTCTGTATCTTTTGTCTAGAGTCTTTATCTGTCTCCAAAATATTTTGGGATCTTGAGATGTGTCGAGATTAAAGTAGTCACTTTATGTTGGTAATTAGTTTTCTTACATCTTAACAATTGCTTGTATTTCTTTTT
>JAWQFJ010002546.1:135814-191552 GCA_034096865.1 Theodoxus fluviatilis
TTCGTTAATAAATTCATGTGAGAGTGACGAATCTAAGAGACGTTTTAGATTTCACTACTGTTGTACCAAAGATATATCATGATATAGGGTCTTTGGTCGTACTGACACTAGGCATTGTGATTGTCCTCGGCAGTCTCGTAATCAAGATAATTCAGATAGTAAGCATTGGGCTCAATGAATTTATTAGTAAGAAGGTTGGTTATATTGCCACATATTTCCATTGCCGTGTTGCTACTTCTGTCTGTTGAAGAGATCGGGAGAGGGCTAGGGGAAGTGTGGATGTCGCTAGTAAACTGCTTCATGAAAATCGGTACCATATATCCTAGATGCTATGTGTATTGTCAGCTTTGGTTCTTTTTTAATTTGACAGTTGAGCTGCTCCTATTCGTGTTCACCAGTTCATTCAACTACAGGAACAAAAAAAATACATGTTAAAAATGTATATCAATGGATTATCAGGGGAACTTGGCAATAATTGCATAATGGCTGGAGAGGAGAGGTTTTGCCTTTCCGAGTGGTTTGAGGTGGATTGCTCAAGGCATGCTATCAAGTATGAGATGTACCCTAGACAAACAGGGGGGAAAGCTGAAGCTTTCCTCTTGTGGAGATGGTGAAAATGAAGAATAGATTATGCTCTGCAGCCCTTTAATGCTATATAAGGCTGTAGACTTTTCAAATGGCTGGCATTGGTAGTAATTTGAGCAAGTTAAGACTCAGTTCCCCCATGTCATTTATCTTCTATGAATTGCTCGGAGAGATGCAATTAAAAAAAGATCTAACCCTGACCAACAGGAAGAAAAAAGTGAAGGAGCCTCATGTCGATGGTTTTGGACATCATGCTACACAGCATGGGTCACTTACTCGAACCCGTTATGACATCCTGGCAAAGAAAGTGTTGGCTGGAGTAGTTGAAGGAAGAAACACCAAATTTGTAAGGGCCACAGTGTTCCCACAGATCATACCAACTGTAAGTGGAAGCACACTAGTAGAGTGTAACATACAACTGGAGGCGCTCGACTCATCAGTGAAAACCCCCGTCTGCAGATCTTTCTGTGCCTACTCCAGTAGCTCAGCCAGGGCCTACTCCAGTAGCTCAGCCAGGGCCTACTCCAGTAGCTCAGCCAGGGCCTACTCCAGTAGCTCAGCCAGGGACAGCTCCAAGCAGCAAAAAGAAGCTACCAGGGGTCACTGGGACTGGGTCAAATCATTCAGATTCTACCGTGCATACAAACCACGGAGGAAGATCACACCCAACCCATGTGCAACAACAACCAACCGATAACCAAAACCTATATTCAACCCCTAGAAACATCACTTCGTGCATCTACCAATGAAGCAGGAAAATCTACACCGAACCCTCACTCACTGTTTCATTTGGCAGGAATGTCTAATGATATGGATTTAGTTTGTCAAGGGAGATAATCATGAAGCCAGTATTGAAAGGCATTATTTCTTCATCTGTGGAAATGAGACTCAGATGTACTAGTATATGGACTGATTAAGGTGTGTATAATATTCTGAAGTAAATGGCTTTTCTTGTAGGATCGAGGCTTTGGAACACGTCAGTGGCTGTACACTGTGGTGTATTCCCAATGCTTTTCACCATGTGGAAAGTACTTGGCTGCTTCCACCAACTTTGGCCAGATTGCCATTTTTAGGTAAAGTCAGGTACTCATGCACTCTACTCCCTTTACCAAAATGTGTTGAGTATGTCAACTTGCAGTTAATCACTTTTCCCCTTTGTGTAAACATGCACTGTTTGCAAACTAATCTTGTTGAGTTTAGCAGAGTTGTTTATATTTCTCAAAGCCTTTGAATGAAATTAGGTGTATGCTACATACAGTAAGCAATTAATCATTTTTTTAAGGATGAAAATAAACAGCCTGATGTGCTATTCCTGCCCTGTGATGTAAGATTTTGTTGTTTATTTACTTATATTTAATTTTGAACTACTGCTTATTTGTATAAATTATATGTGAAATTTATTTATATTGAGTATTGTGCAACACTGGATCATTATTGGCCTCTTTCCTGTCGTGCAGTTTGTCTGGAGCACTGTCAGCTGAGGCAACGGATGAGGCGAAGCTGCCCATTTTCACTTTCAAAGGTATTGATCACTTTAGACAACTAGAAATATTGGGATACAGTGAATGCTAGCAGGGGCATGTTGCTTACATTAGGAACCACATACGATCTTGTGAGGGATAGGCCAGTGTCAAGATGTGTCAACATGATGGAAGATGTAAAGGCAGTTAAATGTTTGACACATGTTGATGACACTGACCTATTATTTGCCAACTAGATCTATAGGCTAAGCCAAACCTCCCAGGTTTCCTATTTTGCATTATGTCTTGGCATGGCAAGGTAATTATGATAAAAATGTGTTGTTAAAAGGAATAAATGTATTCAGATATGCTTATGTAGTAACTGAGATATGATACAGTTGTGTGAAGATGTTTTGTTTTTGATACTCTTTTATCTTGAAAGTTTTATTTGTTTTTGATTTTTTATACTAGTAATGGCCTGTTATGATTTTCATGCAATGCATTGTGGTATTTAAAGGGCATTTCTGTCATTTGGTTTAAAAAAAGAAAGTTATGCAATCCTCTCTAGGTATATCAAATACAAAAATTGCACTTTTCCCAATTTTTGCAATGTTCATTCTTGGTCCCACTGAGGAAGTGTTTAGTGCCTGGGGCTTGAGCTGCATGTTGATGATGATGATGATGATGATGATGATGATGATGATGATGATTTAAATCTGCAGTGATTCAGTGCTTGGTCTTTTCTGTCATTGCAGCATTTGACCATGGAGGGATCTTCAGTCTTGCTTCTACAGAGTCCCTGCTCATTGGGTGAGAAATCATCCTCTAATTGTTAATCTGGAATTCATTCTATACCGAATGTACCCTTTTTTTCTTTTACCATTTAGTCCAATTTATTTTAGTAAAAAATTATGGTTGATTGATACTGATAGACATACGTTTTTATTTGATGTAGATGAGCTCGATGAAGTTTCTTGTTTTCTTCTGCTTCTTTGAACGTGCACAGGTGTTGGCCTGGGGTGAGAGTCATCTGACATAGAGAGAGAGTAGCATGCAGCCGGAGTGGCGTGGTGGCCCCTGCATCGATTGCAACCCCTTGGAGGGGAACATTTGATTGTTGTTAGGTGGGTGTGTTTGTGTTCAAATTATTGCTCTGTGGCTTTGGTGAAATGTACATGTATGGAGGTAGGGATTATTGCTGCAACTTTCGGAGGTAAACTGATGTACATTGCCGCATTTCAGGTCAGGAGAGAGCATCATCTTGGCCTGGACCTGGGATGACATCCGCGCAAAGGTCTCTGGCGTCTCTACCTTTTTCTCTGTCTCCATTCTAGATTATGTGTCTTGCAGTCCATGACCTTGCATGCAAAGAGTTCTTTCTACATGTGGCACTTGCTGACAGACCTCGCTCATTTCCCTTAGATTTGTTCCAAATGGGGGGTGTGTGTGTGTGTGTGTGTGGTGGGGGGGTGGGGGATATGTGTGTGTGTGTGTGGGTTATGTGTGTGTGTGTGAATGTGTGTGTGTGTGTTATGTGTGTGTGTGTTATGTGTGTGTGCGTGCGTGCGTACGTGTGGGGGGTTATGTGAAGAAAATAAGACTTTGCTCTTTTTTTATTTGTTCACATCGAAAGGTGTTAAGTATGTAGATAAAAGATACCTGCATGCCGAATTAGAATATGTGTATATATCTCATTTCAGTAAGTGGTTTTCAATAGCATTAATGCCCCTCTCTTGAGAAGGAATCTTATCATTGCTTAGTTGTTGGTGTCTGCTGCAGTGGTAAATTTCAATCACAAGACACATTGCCCCTGTTGATGAAGAAAACCTACACTGTTTTCACCTGTGCTAGACCAGGTTTACACTGGGTAATCTTCTTGATATGCATTTACTCCTAAAGCATTTGTTTGCAGCATAGCGAAGAAATATTAGGTAGTTGCATATTATGGTTTTTGATGCTGTTAATTAATGTGTCCTTTGCCAATTGCTTTTCAGACTTCAAAAGTAAAATGGAGTCTTACAATTCCCAAAGAGTGAGTACACATAAGTTCATACTCCTTTTGCCCAATGCATAATGCTGATGACCAAAGATGCAAACCCCTCATGTTTGATTAACTCTCTTACCACCTGTACCTTGGACACAAAACCTAACTCTAAACCCCATGAAAAGGGAGGCAACCGTGTAAATTTTAACGGTTACCTTAGATAAAAATCAATTTTAAACAAAATTCACGAAAGTTTTAATACCTTCCTTTTGATAACATATTCTCTTACATAAGAAACGCTCATCTTTCCTTTGAGGCTCAAGTAATGGGCACCACAAAATTGAAATACGGAGTAGCTAAGAATCTCTGAAAAGATGCAGTCCCTCAACCCTCAGTTCCCTTCCCAAAACCATTATAATGACACCTTATCTAGACTACAGCCACAATCATGCAAGTGAAGAGTTAACTCACCCTTGACCACACACACTGCCTTATGATTTTTTAAAAACCCACCGTACCTCACAAGGGAAGATCATTGAGGACAAAAAACGAAATAGAGACAAATTAAAAAAACAAAAACATTTTGATTGTGAAGAAGAGTTTGATTTATTTGGCAGTGATGACTTCCCACACTCGGTCCTCACAACTCTCTTTCATCTGCCTTTAAACAGCATACATACAAGTTCGTCTGCTCCACAACATGTTGGAAAAATGAATCATCTAAAAATAAGTCAAGAAAATCAGGCTGACGCACTGACAAGCAGGTTGCAAAGCATGCCCACTTCCTCCGCAAACTACTCTAATGTGATCTGAGTCAAATTGTGGGTCCATTTCATCGGAGATGATCGCTGTCGACTTTGCTAGTCAGAATCTCTGGATCTAGATAACACTCATTGTCCTATTCGGGAAACAGCAGTAATTCAATGCATTCTTCCTTGCTATCTTCACCAAAAAAAAGTGATGGGCCTGGCTGAGGCTCATCCGACATCACGATGTTTCCAAAATGCAGAAAAATTCTCTCAATTGCCAGAAATTAAAAATCAATATGGCAGACAATAGCAAATTCCCTGTGGAGCTAATGCTCGAAGTCTCACGAGATTACCGTTACCATGGAAAACATGGCAGCTTCCAGTGTACGTGTAGTGTTATGCGGGATGTAACGTGATGTCCACGGGAGAGAAAAGCCATTTTTTGCGGGACGCACTGAGACGTCCAGTGGTAAGAGGGTTAAGAGTAAAATAAACACAACCAGTGATTTGTTGATTTGTTTTCCATGTATTTATCTTGTTCTTTTACTTTTTATGATTGGCACTCATACTCTTGGTTGGATTTATAACTGTACGGTTTTTAGAAGTAGATAAATTGCTTTAATTGAAATTTGGCTGCCATTTAAAGCCTTGTCACATTTTCAGGTATGTGTACATTTTGCTTGTTTTTTTCATATTGTATTTACCTGGGTCTCGATCCTCAGTTCCATGGATTGGTTTTTATGGTTACAGCATTGGAACTCTGACAGATGCTGAAGTGAATGCTCTGGCTGTCAACAAGCTGGTATGTTCAGTAGTTGAACTGTTTTTATATCATTTCTAATTTACTTTACCAGTTGTATTGGCAGAGTGTAGTAGTCATTGTAACATAAACTATAATATCCTAGTTCTTTCCCATGCACCACAGTGATTGTCCACAGTGGACATTTGAGATGCTGTCATTAGATGTTTGTAAATGTGCTCAACAGTTGCTCACTTTTGAAACTTCAATGTCAACCACATTGGTTCCCTATGCTGAGAGTGATGATGAATGCATGATGAAAAATGTATGTTTTGACAGGTCTTGCTTCTTGTTATAAAAGAACATTTGTCATGGGAGTCTTCATGAGTTTTCTGGAGGTAGGAATGACAGAAGAGCACTTTTATTATCGTCATCCATGTTGTACTTGAGTCTGTGACCATCATGGGGAAATCAGTACAGGTGGTTGGATGGCTGATTCAAAGTAAAAACAGGCTGTCACCTGTGCAGATGTGGGATCTGAGAACCAACCCTGTCCTCCCTTGCTGTTGCAGGATGACAGTGACGCCACCACACTGTACAGCGGTTGCGGCAACAGCAAGATCTACTCCTGGGATCTCAACACAGGAAGTCTGCGGGTGAGTCATACTGCTCTGGCAGTTCACTTAACAACTGGGGTGGGGGAACGTAGATAAATAGTTCTTAAATAAGGAAAAAGCTTTTGAGCCAGATAGAAGACAATACTACCAAATGACCCATCTATTGTGTAAAATCCAATCTGTTTCCAATTTGGAAATACGAGGTCTTTGTGGCACTTGTAAACTCAATTGCAGATGATGAGTTTCTGATTATCTGTTTAAACAAATAAATAATGCAATTAAAGCGTGGGCTGTGGGAATAACGCTACATTGACTTATGTGAAAGTATGCTATCAAGCATCACATAATATCACATAAGCACTCATATGTGATCCTGAAATATACAATTTTATTTGCACACTATGCTCTCCCTGTGTGTTGGGGGGCAGAACAGACCCACCGTGTCTCCCTGTGTGTTGGGGGGCAGAATAGACCCACCGTGTCTCCTTGTGTGTTGGGGGTAAGAATAGACCCACCGTATCTCTCTATGGAATGAATATAATGTGTGTTGGGGGTAAGAATAGACCCACCGTGTCTCCCTGTGTGTTGGGGGGCAGAATAGACCCACCGTGTCTCCCTGTGTGTTGGGGGTAAGAATAGACCCACCGTGTCTCCCTGTGTGTTGGGGGCAGAATAGACCCACCGTGTCTCCCTGTGTGTTGGGGGGCAGAATAGACCCACCGTGTCTCCCTGTGTGTTGGGGGGCAGAATAGACCCACCGTGTCTCCCTGTGTGTTGGGGGGCAGAATAAACCCACCGTGTCTCCCTGTGTGTTGGGGGGCAGAATAGACCCACCGTGTCTCCCTGTGTGTTGGGGGGCAGAATAGACCCACCATGTCTCCCTGTGTGTTGGGGGGTAAAAATAGACCCACCGTGTCTCCCTGTGTGTTGGGGGGCAGAACAGACCCACCGTGTCTCCCTGTGTGTTGGGGGGCAGAATAGACCCACCGTGTCTCCCTGTGTGTTGGGGGTCAGAATAGACCCACCGTGTCTCCCTACACCCCCCTGTGGGTTGGGGGTCAGGATAGACCCACCGTGTCTCCCTGTGTGTTGGGGGGCAGAACAGACCCACCGTGTCTCCCTGTGTGTTGGGGGGCAGAATAGACCCACCGTGTCTCCCTGTGTGTTGGGGGCAGAATAGACCCACCGTGTCTCCCTGTGTGTTGGGGGCAGAATAGACCCACCGTGTCTCCCTGTGTGTTGGGGGTCAGAATAGACCCACCGTGTCTCCCTGTGTGTTGGGGGTCAGAATAGACCCACCGTGTCTCCCTGTGTGTTGGGGGTCAGAATAGACCCACCGTGTCTCCCTGTGTGTTGGGGGTCAGAATAGACCCACCGTGTCTCCCTGTGTGTTGGGGGTCAGAACAGACCCACTGTGTCTCCCTGTGTGTTGGGGGTCAGGACAGACCCACCGTGTCTCCCTGTGTGTTGGGGGTCAGAATAGACCCACCGTGTCGCCCTGTGTGTTGGGGGTCAGAATAGACCCACCGTGTCGCCCTGTGTGTTGGGGGCGAGAATAGACCCACCGTGTCGCCCTGTGTGTTGGGGGTCAGAATAGACCCACCGTGTCTCCCTGTGTGTTGGGGGTCAGAACAGACCCACCGTGTCTCCCTGTGTGTTGGGGGTCAGAACAGACCCACCGTGTCTCCCTGTGTGTTGGGGGTCAGAATAGACCCACCGTGTCTCCCTGTGTGTTGGGGAGCAGAATAGACCCACCGTGTCTCCCTGTGTGTTGGGGGTTAATAGAATAGACCCACCGTGTCTCCCTACATGGTTCGTGAGAGGCGAATAAATAAGGACATTGTGACTTGATTTGCGTTTACTCTGGACTTATCTAGTGACTTTCGTGCTTAATGGCCTTACATAGTCGACAAAGGCTGATAGGCCATAAAACACTATCCATCCATCCATGCACACTATGCCATTTAAACTCTTCATTCTTTCATTACTTCAAGACTGCCTCTTCATGGAGATGCGTACTTCACATGCTATTCCATAAGTCTTCAGTCACATTCTTGCTGTCACACATCCAGCCCAGTATTTTCTGTATATTCAAGGGAGATCACTTGGCTTGAACAGTACAACTGCAGATGAATAAGTTGCTATCAAGTCCATGTAGCTTGTGGATGGTCAGTATATTCAGAGAATCTTTACTTGTTATTTGTGAGTGCACAAAGCTTTAAGTTTAACTATTCATTTGATGTGAATGAAGTTTTTTAATAGTCTTTTACCAGGTTAATGTGAATAGTGATGTGCACCCTATGTATTTCACTCTGACTGCTTAGTGATTGATTCTTAATATTTAAAAAAGCAGCTCAGTATTATTTTGAAAACAGTCCAAGCCTATCTGGTGCTAATTGACAACCCAAGGCTGTTTTTGTTTGTTTAGACAACCTTTGCGGGCCATGAGGACTACATACATGGCCTGGCTTTGAAGAACAACGGAAGGGAACTTGTGTCTGCAAGTGAGGATGGAACAGTTCGCATTTGGGGTAAGATTATTTTCATGTTAGTCCAAGATATTCTCTGTGGTAAAATGCAGGGAAGAATGTATTTACAGTATTCAGTTTTCATTCTATGATTTCTCTCTCTTGCTTGTAAACAATTCAGAACAACTTCATGACCAAAAAAAGTAGGAGTTTGAGTTTTCCCCCTATCTGTTTTTTATAAATAAAAATAGGAATTGAGAGTCATGTGTTATCTTTGAAAGATGCCATTGCATATCCTCGTCTAGTATTTAAAAGAAGCAACTTTTTTAAAATAAAGTTTTCTATGACCATTTTTTTTACATCTAGATTCCAGGTCCTCAAACGATGTGATCCATGTACTGGAGCCCCACAAGGAAGAGGTCAGTGGAATGAATGAACAAACAAACAGTTTATTGGTAGGCCCCAGGCCCCTACAAAAGAAGAGGTCAGTAGAAAGAACACCTTATTGGTAGGCCACAGGCCCCTACAAAAGAAGAGATCAGTAGAACGAACACCTTATTGGTAGGCCACAGGCCCCTACAAAAGAAGAGATCAGTAGAACGAACACCTTTTGGTAGGCCACAGGCCCCTACAAAGGAAGAGATCAGTAGAACGAACACCTTTTGGTAGGCCACAGGCCCCTACATAGGAAGAGATCAGTAGAACAAACACCTTATTGGTAGGCCACAGGCCCCTACAAAGGAAGAGGTCAGTAGAATGAACACCTTATTGGTAGGTGTCACACCAAAGGTAGGCTTCTCCACCTGGTGCCGGTGTTAAGGGTTGTCAATCCACCATAAACCACCACATGACAATCGACGACATTTGTTACCCAAGAACAGCACTCATACACGCTCCACACACGAATGTACAATTACAAAGGATCACAAAAGGCGCAAATTAAGAAAAGTGAATTTAATTATATTTAACACAATACAACACGACACTTGCAAAGAAAGCGAACAAAGAAAATTCCGTAAGCTAAACCGATCTATGCGCCTCTATGCCACCACAACTTGGCCACAAAGACCGAAGGCGATAACCCTACCAGGGAAAGCTCCCTCTAAGCAATCACAACTCATACACAAAACAAAACCGAAGACGCTAACAAAACGCCCGGCAATCTCACAGACTCCGACAAAGCCCTAACAAGGCCAACAACAGGCGCCAACTCCCGTTACCCTCGGCCAACGCCAGTATCTCCAACCAATCCCAAAGAACGGACGGCACCTCGCCCACGGCCAATGCCGGCACTCATACGCCCCTCTTCCCCTCGGACTCCCCCATTACACAACCCATCACTTCCTTCTCCAAAACACAGAAATCCACCAACCTTTCTCCAAGCTCAAAATCACCCCTCTCTACTCCCATCAAATCCTTGGTTAAATACCTTACGTTTGTCCACAATACCTGCAAACGGCCCCTAACTGACCAACCTTGCACGGGATGAACACCAAACACAAAATTAAACGTGTTGCACTCATAATGTTGCATGAAAACCGCACTATGCAGGAAAACAACAAGACAAAGCGGATCGAGCGCACTAGCCAACCCTAAAACGCCGACTTCGCACTAATAATTTAAAGGCCTTGTTACATGAGTCATGACAGTAGACCATAGGCCCGTACAATGGAAGAGGTCAGTAGAACAAACACCTTATTGGTAGGTCACAGGCCCCTACAAAGGAAGAGGTCAGTAGAACAAACACCTGATTGGTAGGCCACAGGCCCCTACAATAAAAGAGGTAAGTAGAACAAACACGTTATTGGTAGGTCACAGGCCCCTACAAAAAAAGAGGTCAGTAGAACAAACACGTTATTGGTAGGTCACAGGCCCCTACAAAAAAAGAGGTCAGTAGAACAAACACCTTATTGGTAGGCCACAGGCCCCTACAAAGGAAGAGATCAGTAGAATGAACACCTGATTGGTAGATCACAGGCCCCTACAAAGGAAGAGATCAGTAGAATGAACACCTGATTGGTAGGCCACAGGCCCCTACAAAGGAAGAGATCAGTAGAACGAACACCTTATTGGTAGGCCACAGGCCCTTACAAAGGAAGAGATCAGTAGAACGTTCACCTGATTGGTAGATACAGTGGAAGAAATCAGTAGAACGAACTCCTGATTGGTAGATACAGTGGAAGAGGTCAGTAGAACAAACACCTTATTGGTAGGCCATAGGCCCACAGAATGGAAGAGGTCAATAGTGGAATTTAGAACAAGTAACCCCCAAAAATGCTCCAGGCATAACATGATTAAAATTATTTATAAGTGTTAGTAATCCACTTATGATATCTTATTGAGTAGTATAGACCTTCTTCTTTGTTTACAGTCAATGCTGATCATAAAAAGGTTGTTCATTAAAATTTGATGGAGGGGAGAAAATTGGTACGTTTATTTTTCAGTCATTTTGCTATAACACATGAACAACTAAGTCTTCAGCAATAAAATTTTGTCTGAATATACCTTGCAATGAGTTTGTATTCTGTATGAAATTTCATTAGCATAGCTTTCATACTTGCTGAGCAATGATTTATTTTCTATTAATCCATTTTTTTAGGCCATGTCCCCCCTTAATTCAATACAAATGTTCTTGTGTGTTGATTGTGTAAGAAAGCAGAATGTCAGAGGTTATACTCTTAAGGAAATGCTACTTTTACTAGTGGGTACTGTATTTGATGAGAGGTTTTATGATTCCTCTTAAGGTTGTTTGCAGTTTTTGACTCACATGCGAAGCAAAAGTGAGTCTATGTACTCAGCCGTGTCGTCCGTCCGTCCGTCCGTCCGGGCATAAAAAACTTAAACGTTGGATTTTTCTCGGAGATTATTAAGTCTATCAACACCAAATGTGGCATGATGGTGTATGATGACAAGGCCTCAAAAAACATACATAGTGACTTGACCTTGCTTCAAGGTCAAGGTCACAGGAGCCATAAATGTGGTCTCAAAAACAGTCATTTTTCACATTTTCCCAATTTTCTCCAACGTTATTGAGAATGGCGACCTTAGCTACAAGTGGTATATAGGTCAAAGCAAGCCCTATCTTTTGATACCAGTTCGGTTGACCTTGCTTCAAGGTCAAGGTCACAGGAGCTCTTCAAAGTTGGATTGTATACATATTTTGAAGTGACCTTGACCCTGAACTATGGAAGATAACTGTTTCAAACTTAATAATTATGTGGGGCACATGTTATACTTTCATCATGAGACACATTTGTTCACATATCGTCAAGGTCACTTTGACCCTTATGAAATGTGACCAAAATGGGGTAGTGAACCACTAAAAGTGACTATATCTCATGGTAGAAAGTGCCAATAAGCACCATTGTGCTTCCTATGTCTTGAATTAACAGCTTTGTGTTGCATGACCTTGGATGACCTTGACCTTGGGTCAAGGTCACATGTATTTTGGTAGGAAAAATGTGTAAAGCATTTCTTTGTGTATGATGTCATTGGTAGGTTTAGTTGTTTGACCTTGACCTTGAAGGTCACCTGAAGGTCAAGGTCATATAAAGGTCAAGGTCAACCATGTGAGTCGTATGGGCTTTGCCCTTCTTGTTATTTTTATTTATTATATTTAATTAAATAGACATCTGTCACTTGGTTGCTTTTTTTAATCATTCATATGGAAAGCAGATTTTTCCACGTGGAATTTTAGTACATTCATTGATTTAATTTTTGTCACTTAGTTTTAGCACTCAAAATGTTAATTATTAAAAATCTGAAGAAAACACTTTGCATTAAACCTCTGCAAGTTCATTGCATTTCAGTTTTAATTGGATTGCCATGGATGACCTGAAGTTGTTTCTGATTGTAATCAGATCTGCACCAGGCCTGACATGGGCAAGTTTGTCTCCTGTGTGGATGTGGACCAGGGCAGTGACTGGCTGGTGAGTGCTGGTCTTTTTGAAGCATAGTCTGCCATGCTTACAGTGCTGGCTGTTGCAGAGAACTTTGAACATGATCTTTCTTACTCTATTGCCACCATGAGCACCACCTCCTTACCGTCCTCAGTCCTTTTGGCCTAGTCATCCTTTGTTTGTTGCCTCCTCCTCCCTTCCTCCTGCTCCTCCTCCTCTTCCTCCTCCCCCCCCCCCCTTCCTCCTCCCCCCTTCCTCCTCCTCCCCCCTCCTTCCTTCTCCTCCCCCTTTCCTTCTCCTCCCCCCCCTCCCTCCTCCTCCCCCCCTCCTCCCCCCCCTCCCCCCCCCTCTCCCCCCTCCCTCCTCCCCCCCTCCTCCCCTCTCCCCCCCTCTCCTCCCCTCTCCCCCCCCTTCCTCCTCTCTCCCCCCCCTTCCTCCTCTCTTCCCCCCCCCCCCCCTCCTTCTTCCCTCCCCCCCTCCTCCTCCTCCTCATCATTCTCCTCCTCCTCCTGCTGTGCAATGTTTGAAGCTGCACAGGTCCTAGAGTTCCGTCCTTGGGCAAGGTGTTTCATGCACTTTACCTTTTTCACTGAGGAGTAAAACCAGTCACTGGGTGCTGCACAGCAGCTGCTGCAGGTGAAATTTCCCATAAAGAATTTCCATAAAAAAGGACAAAAATAAACATGATGATGATAACTTGAGGAGGAGGAGGGGAGGATGTGTATTTTTATTGTTATTGTTGTTGTTATTATTATTATTATTATTATTATTACATTGCAGGTGTGTGGAGGAGGACCAAAGCTCTCCCTCTGGTATCTCCGCTCCCTCAAGTGCTCTGTGGCCTTTGATACTCCTGGAGTCTCCCAGAATTTTGCCAGGTTTCACGATGATTCAGTAAGTCCCTTGCAGTCTTAGTCTGATGAGTCATTTGATAATGAACCCTATACGGAAGAGATATGATTGGTGTGTACAGATGTTGTTATCCATTGTTATGCGTTTTTTTTTTTAAAGCATCACACTGAAAAAGGGCATATCGTCAGCTTATAAAGTCTTCCAATAATAACTGAGTAAGCATCAACCTTTGCCCTTTCTTGGTGTGTTTGGGGGGATGGGGATCATAGCTAATGTTCTTGGGAAGCTTTGTCATGACTTGTAGAGACACTAATATAAAAACAATTCTTGCATTTGTGTCTCTGCCTGCAGATTGTCTCGGCAGGAACGGAGTCTGTGGTGAACCACTGGTTCCTGAATGGTGATGTCAAGGCACAGGTTCCCTGCACCCCTCCGGCTGTCTTCCACATTGGCATCAATGAGTCCAGCAGGAACAAGGTGAGGAGGCTTCATCGTTGCCTGTAATCCCTGGTTGCAGCTTCTGGCATCTGGAGAAGCAGAGGGTAACGAGAACATTGTGCCTGCCATTGAAGCAGTCTGTAGAATGTGCTGGGGTGGGTGGTTGGAGGATGGTAGTAGATGTTGTGCATCAGCTGCAGAACATCAGTGAGAATAAAATTTAGCTGATATTTGGAACTGATTATCTTAAATTATCAGTTCAAGATGCTTGTGCATTTTAAGTTTGCTCCACTAGTTGACAAAGCCTGATTAACTTCCCACTGTTAACTAGTCAGACTGTGCAGTGAACAGCATGTCTGAGTTCATGTAATCAGGCTCTGGATGCAACCTTGGTTGCAAGTCAGCTGTCAAGCAACAAGAATTCATCCTTCACTCATTCATCCATCCGTTCATTCATCCATTCGTTCTCCAATACAGATGTGTTGTATTCGCAGGTCATTGCAGTGGCAGGGAGCAGCCCCAAGATTGACATCTTCATCAACCCTGGCTACAGAGCCTTCTCCCTGTCCTTTGCCATCAACAAGCAGCTGCCCCCCTACAGTTGAAAGAGAGGTTCCTCTTTGTTGCACGTTGCTCATCTCATCCATGAAACTGCGCTCTTCATGTGGTATAAATTCTGTGTGAAAGAAGTGATGATTGCATGAAAAAGGAGTACATTTTGGAAATTAAAAAATCTTTGCCAGTCTTGTTTGTAATTTTTGTGTATTCTTAATTCTGGGGTGGATCTTGTAGAGCATTCATTTCCTCACCCCATGGATATAGTTTTACTGTTTTCATTATGGCATGAATCATGGGTGGAAGATGTAATGGTTGATTAAACAACAAGCATATTTCATGAGAACGAAAATGGTCACAAATATTTTTCATTCTGTTTTAAATGCTATGAAAGAAAGGAAGCTTTTCATCTCTTGAAATGTGTGATTCAAGCTAAAATTTGCGTTTGAAGTCTGAAGGTGGGAAGCAACCCCTACTTCTGAATGCAATGGAAAATCTAACACAGACACACATGCATGCACACACACACACACACACATGCATGCACACACACACACATTCATGCACACACACACACATACACTCACACGCATCAAATGCCAACATTACAGTTGATGCCATGTGTCGAAGAAAAAGCAGACCATGTAGAATATGAAAGCTCTCATGAGATGGTCCTTTTGGACTTCTTGTCTAGTATGAGTTTTATCCCATCCAAACTTTGCCTTGAGACCCAACAATGTGTATAAAAATAACACTTTCACATTTGAAGGGAGGCAGAATTTTCCTTCAAAACTGCCACTAATTCTGGGGGCAAATTTGATTATTTTTGTGCAAAATGTTAATAGATTAATGACATCCGGATATAAGCCTATGACTTATTGAGGAAATATTATTCCCTTTGTCACCATTATGAACACAGTGTTTGCTGTTTTGTTAAATAAAAGTGGGGCACACAAAAAAAGGCTATGTTAGCTGATATTACATATGAAACTGGTGTATGGTAGACGACTTTAATATGATGTAACATAGGACTGCTGCCCCTTCAGTAGCTGGGTCTTCTCACTGCTGGGCTTTGGGACCTGCTTGAGTACCTTGCACACACCTTCAGGGAGAGAAGAACAAAAAAATGATCCTGTAGTCTCCCCTCCTGCGTGAGTGAGCGCGCATTCAGCTCCTCCACCTCTACTCACCTATTGAAACCCTGTCTTTTGACGGGCGGATTTAGGAGAGCAAGCTTTGGTGTTTGATTTCATGCAAGGCACAGTGCCATGGTTCAGTCCCTGGAACTGGATAAATCTTGATTACCTTGCAGTTCCCTGGCGGCTGCACCCTGTGTCATTACATGTATTGTATTTGTAACCATGTGTGTGCATGAATGATTATGAATGTACATGTATAAGGTGAACATCTATGATTCACCTCCCCTTACGTGTGAGTGTTGGTTCAAGTCTAAGAGGGGCCAAAAGATCACACGCCGCTACATCAACTGCACCCGGGGCAAAAGAGTCATCCTCAAGATCGACATGCGGAACGCATTCAACACCATCCGTCGCGATAAGTTCCTCAGGGCCGCCCGCGAACGCGTTCCCAGAATCTACCCCCTCCTGTGGCAGGCATACTCCGTCCCATCGGCGCTCCTCTTCGGGGACACTGTCCTGGAGTCTGCTACTGGCCTGCAGCAGGGAGACCCTTCTGGCCCAGCTCTCTTCTCCCTTGGGATCGACGAAGCAACGAGGCTGGTCACCTCCGAGCTTAACGTTTGGTTCCTGGACGACGGCAGTATCGGGGGCCCAGTCGACAACGTGCTGGCAGATTTTAACACCATTTCCGCGGAGCTGGCACAGTTGGGGCTTGAATGCAACGACAGCAAATGTGAACTGGTGCTCATCAACCACCAACCAGAGGACATTCCGCGGACCCTGGACCAGTTCAAGGCTGTCCTGCCAAATGTTCGAGTCCTGGCGGAGAACGAGCATCTACTCCTGGGCGCCCCACTGTCTATGGCGGCAATCACACCGGCCATCCACGCTAAGCAAGAAGCGCTTGAGAGGATGGTCAGCCGCCTTGTCCACATCGAATCCCACCCCGCCCTTGTCCTTCTCAAGAACTGTTTCTCTGTCCCTTGCCTAATATACCTCCTCCGAACCTCCGCGGCCTATACCAACACTGATGACCTCCGAGTAATTGATAACATCATCTGGGAGGCGGTGTCCAGGATCGTCAACGTCGACCTCCAACAAGATTCCTGGACACAGGCGACCCTCCCGGTCAGTCTCGGAGGTCTAGGCCTGCGGAGAAGCGAAGATCTGGCGCTTCCATGTTTCATCTCGTCCCTCCACGCCACCAGCTCTCTCGTCGACTCCGTCCTCTCCAGAACTGTTGGACTGGAGGAGACGGGTGAGCTGGAGGAAGCCATCAACACCTGGAGGAGGAAAAGCCAAACAGAGGAGGAACCAAACGAAGAAGACAGATGGAAGCACAAAGCTTGGGATACCATCTCTTCCAAGCGAACCCTGGAGGACCTCCTTGCTCGGTCGAACCAGGTCTCAGCTGCGCGCATCCGAGCGGCAGCCCGAGCGGAAAGTGGAAGCTGGATCCACGCCATCCCAATCCCGTCCCTGGGGCTCCATCTGGACCGTGAGACCATAAGAATAGCCATCGCTCAGAGGGCAGGGGCACCAGTCTGCGAACCCCACCAATGCAGATGTGGAAGATCTATGGACGCCCTTGGACATCACGCCCTCTCCTGTCGGCTAAGCGCAGGCCGTTTCCCACGCCACTCTGCTTTGAACAACGTGGTGAGACGTGCCCTCCAGAGCGCTGGAATACCATCTGTCCTGGAACCAACCGGGCTCGACAGAGGCGACGGCAAGCGTCCAGATGGGATGACCATCTTCCCCTTCTCAAACGGCCGAAGCTTGGTCTGGGATGTGACGTGCGTGGATTCTTTCGCCCCCAGTAACATCATTTCCAGCGCCCTGCAACCGTCATCTGCAGCAGAGGCAGCGGAAGGGGCGAAGAGGACGAAATACCACATCCTGACCGAACGACACCGCTTTGAGCCCCTCGCCTTCGAGACCACCGGAGTCTTCGGACCTTCAACACTCAAGACCATCGAGGAAATTGGACGAAGACTGAAGGGGGAGACGGGCGAGCCACGGGAGACCATGTGGCTCAAACAACGAATCGGGATGGCTATCCTCCGAGGCAATGCCTTCTGTGTCCTTGCCTCATCCAGATCACGAGATGACTGCGGAGAGAGACTGCGGGTTCCACAGGCCTAGGGCCAGTGACCACCGCACTTTTCACAGTGTAACTGCTCCACACTGTTCGTGTTTATTTATTCGGTCATCTGCAACACGACGGCTGCCCTGTGATCCCAGAACTCTTTGACAGAACCCTTTCTAGCTTTCCTTTCGCCATTCGACTGCTGCTCAAACTTTCGATTGTACGCGTTTCGACTGCCGCTCAAACTTTGATTGTACGCGTTTCGGTGTTAGAACCCTTTCTAGCATCCCTTTCGCCTTTCGACTGCTGCTCAAACCTTTTATTGTATGCATTTCGGTGCTATTTTGAATAAATTTGATTAGAGTTATTAAAAAAAGCACCTTAAAAGGAGCTTCCTCAACCTTCCATCATGTTTACTATATAGAGCACAAGGATGGCATGAAGGTGTAGGAATCCCGGATTTAATAAAGGATACAACGTTTCAGAAAGGGCGATACTTAGTTCAGCTCCAACTTTTCATATTGAGGTTCCTGCCTATGGAGCTCCTTTCTTGCCTGAGTATTATTCTCGTTTATGAGTCTTACTATGTCTTAATTGTTTTCGATATTTCTCCACGTACCTCTTCTGAGGTATTCTTTTAATTGCACATTTTTAATCAGTGAAAGTATGTTGTGGCCTTGAATGGCCTTCACGGCTGATGAACCCTTGGGCTCCATCCACTTATCCTTTAGTGTTTTGTCAGTGACAGGAAAATTGAGTTGTGAAATTTTGCCCTATCGCCCTTTATGAGTCTTCATGTTTAAAGGCTCTACACAGCCTTTGCTGGCTGGTGGGCAGTGGGACTCGATTTAATTGATTTCAGGTCACTAATTAGATGGACTGTATAAGAACTCACTTTCGAGAAGAGTTTTAATTCTTTGTTAAAGATGGGTGTTTCTTAATGTTGTGGCCTTATATAGCCTACAAGGCTGATAGGCCCTTAAACTCCATCCATCCATCCATCCATCCTTTCTTGCCCCAAGTGGCTTTGTGTGTTCTTGGCAGTTCAGCAATGTGGCCTGGTGTGTTTGCAGGGTCCTCCACCTGGCCTGAGTATTTCCACAGTTGTCTAAATCTTCTGCCCTTTTTCTCCAGCTGCCTTCATTTGAAACATTAGAAAGAGAACTATAGTTTGATCATGTGTCATGTAATCCTTAAACCAACATCATTTTGCCTTTCTCCATAACACCGATCTTTTATTAATGACTACTATTTATTGAATATCCTTCCTACCCATTGCTATTAAGGAAATTATCTCAGAAAACGAATGCAGTCAGTGGTACCGTCACTAATTGCATACATTTACTTCCATTTATCACATGAACGTCCTTCCTGAAAACCATAAACAAGCAATAGTCCAGGCAAACATAAGCTTATTTTGAAGGGGGGAAACTCTACAGGATCATGGGAGTAATGTTAGATCTGTTACAAATGATATATTGACAAGCTTACGTCTTAAATAGACCCACTACCACTACGCCTCCCTAAGGGACTCGTAAGAGGTGAATACATAGGGGCATCATGACTTGACTTTTACTCCAACTCCAAGGTTTTTGGGATAAATGGCCTGAGATGGTCCACAAAGGCTGATACAACTCCATCCATCAGTCATGAATTAGTTTCAATACTAAAAGCGTGATGAACCATAGGCAAATACACTGTGTGCGTGAGCGAAGAACTGGTAGAAACAAAATTAAGAAAATATTTGACACCGAAGCTTGACTTTAAAAAAAGAAAAGAATCGGTCTGCACATGTGAGTTTAAAATGACAAAAGAAGCAACTAACACGATCCAAGACCCAAGACATCCAACTGAACAAGTAGCTGGTGTCGCCTGGCCAGATTCCCTCTGTTCATGTTAGCCTCGTTTTTCTTTGTTGAGTGTAAAGTTAACATTTTTTCATCATATAGTTTTGAAATTAAGATTCAACTAAATATTTCATCACTTTAAGATACACTGCATGTTGCCAGAAACCCTGAAGTGTCAGCTCTGAAAAGGCACGCCTGCAATGTTTCTGCGACGAAGTAGAAGGTTTGTGCATGCATCGTCGCCACAAATATAGGTATTTTCCTATTTTCCGAAATTTTCACCGAGATTATACATTTCTCACACTCGAGATCGTGCAAAGAAAAGAAAACTAAGAGTAAAGGAAGAAATTTTTAAAGTATGTACCGGTATGTGACCTGCTCCAACAAATTCGGATTTGACGATCTTGAGTTGTTAATAGCATGAATAACTGCAATACTAGAGCTTCAAATAGGTGTACAAAATGGAGAGAATAGGCTAATTTTCCGCAAAACAGACGTCTTGAGGAAACGGTCCTTGAAGTTAACAGGGACAGAGTGTAAAAATCCCTGAGCAACGGGGTTCGAATGCATTTTACACATTTAAATTACGACAGGATCAAATATGAGTAAGTAGAGCACGCATAGAAAAGATTGACGATTTCAGAATTGCGTGATAAGTACTAAATACGATGCCATGGGTGATTAAAATCTTCGATTCAAACTTCCCAGAAGTGTGTGTGTTTTTTGGGTAGAGGCACTTTGACAATCGCCAATTATTTTTTTTATTGACCAAGCAATCGCCAACAACGTCGCTTTAAATACCTATACCCCATTATTGTAAGCATATATAAAGATGAATGTGGTATTTTCATATCAGAAAACCGGACATTTAGAAACGTCGCTTAACTTAAGATTACACCCGAATCACGCGGACCGTTAAGGTGCATGGAGTACAGTACCACCGAGCAAGACGTTTGTCACAAAACGCAGATACAGTAACGCGGCCGGATCTTAGCGTAACTCCCCGGACATGCTTAGTCAGTCAGGTGGGGTTGCGGGTAAAAAATTATTTTAAGTCAAAAGTCGAGGGGAAAAGTGAATAGTTGTTCACGTTTAACTATTCGTTTATTCTCCACGGATTTTGTGACAGGAGTAATAGTTCCCGAGTAATTAAACTCTGTCTCTCTCTGTCTCTGTCTCTCTCTCTCTCTCTCTCTCTCTCTCTCTCTCTCTCTCTCTCTCTCGCTCTGTGTGTGTGTGTGTGTGTGTCTCTCTCTCTCTCTATCTCTCTTTTAAAAAAATGAATATAAATAAGAAAAAACACACACACACCAAAATCAAAGGCTCTCGGGCACACATCCTTCTTGAGTGAACGATACAGAAACACAGAAATGATGCAACACGTGACGTAAAAAAACTTTAGAATGACATGACGTACGCACTCCAGAGCTCTCCCCCTCCTCTCTCTCCCTCTCTCTCCCTCTCTCTCTCTCTCTCTCTCTCTCTCTCTTTCTCTATCTCTCTCTCTCTATCTCTCTCTCCCTCTCTCTCCACCACCCTCATCCAGTGTCCAGAGTGTTCTTTCTCTCTCTTTCTCTCTATCTCTCTCTCTCTATCTCCCTCTCTCTCTATCTCCCTCTCTATCTCTCTATCTCCCTTCAACTCTCTCTCTAACTCTCTCTCTCTCTCTCTCTCTCTCTCTCTCTCTCTCTCTCTCTCTCTCTAAGTGTTCATAGTTCTATCTATCTCTCTCTCTCAATCAAACACATTCAGTCCTTCAGGGTAGTTGGTGCGCAGCTTGAAGCGCCAGAACTTCTCTCTCCGCTTCCGGATGTTAGCATCGTCCACATGGATCTTCTCAATAATGGTCACTCTCATGTGAAACCTGAAGTGCTTAGCCACTAGGGTGTCTATGTCATTGCGAATGGCGTGCGTGTGTCCGTAAAACCTTCTACGGATGGTCTGGCCAGACTCACCCACATACTGCCTGTCGTGACACTGTTCACAGTCAATGAGGTAGATGACGTTGGTTGACGTGCACGACAAGCAGTCTCTGATGTGGAAAGACTGGCCAGTGATGACGCTGCGGAAGGTGGTAGTGTCCTGCAGATATCTCTTACACAGTACACATTTGGGGCATGGGTGACACCCGATGTTGGTCTCCTGAGCCAAAGTACGGGGGAAGGGGAGGGTCGAGGGCATCAGCAGTTTTCTTAGATTAAAACAATTTCTTTCTCCTACAATAGGCGGGTTTGGAGCTGCCCGTCTCATCCGCTGCTAGTGTGGAGCACCGGCAGAAACTGCTTCAGCCACTGGCTCAGAGGCGGGTTGCTAGGGTTGTGACGGCACTCTGTCTGCACCCTTGGCTTCTCTTCGAGCATACTGAAGAGTAGATGCTCGAGTCCTGGCTGCCACTTTTTTCACAGCTGCCTCAGTCAGTACTACGGGATAGCCTCTCTTTTTTAGCTTCTTTTTCAGTTCATCACATCTGCGTCCGAACGTATAGTCTTCGGAGCAGATGCGACGCAGACGTAAGCACTGGCTGTAGGGGATGCTGCGAGGACAGTGACGAGGGTGGCATGAGTGGAAGGGTAGAATCATGGCAGCATCTGTGGGCTTCACGTGGAGGTCAGTGACCAAATGTCCCTCAGAAGTGATGGAAAGGCTTACATCCAGGTATGGCACACTGGTTCTCCCATAGCTGTAGGTGAACTTTATGCTCGGGTGTTGATCATTCAGCCACTCCATGAACTTCACCAGTTCATCTTGGCCGTATTGAATGTAATATAATATTTGATTGTTGGCGATGGCTTGGTTATAAAAAAAAATTGGCGATTGTCGGCGATTGTTGGCGATTGTCGACGATTGTTGGCGATTGTCAAAGTGCCTCTACCGGTGTTTTTCCCAGACCAAACAGAAAATGTTATCATTTTTTTGAAACGATGAATTAAACCACTTTTAGGGCTGTAATTATCTTTAAAACTCTCAGAGGTGTGAGATAAATGATACCAGAAGCAAGAATATCTAGACAAAAGTAGGATCAGACGATTAACTCTAATTTCCTGGCTTTTGGCTCTGGCGACTTATTCACCCTTTGCTGAATCAGGGCACCTTGGGCGCGTTTGTTTGGCCCAAAATCTCGAGAGAATCGCGAGGGCTAGGCGTTGCCTACGTTCCTCGCTCATAGGGACGAACTCACCGTGAAGGCGGGAAGCCGAGGGAGGTCCGGAGCTCCCTTGATCTTTCCCGCAGCTCCCTCGATCTTTCCCGCTGCAGTGACCAGGATGAGCCAAAATGGCGGAGACAGTGCGAGTTGGGCTGGTGTTCGGAGAGAACAGTGCCTGTAATGTGCTTCTCAGCGTTTGAGAATGGACAAGTGTACGTACTCGTAGGTATTTGCTGTTCGAGTGTTCATTTGTATATATAAAGTAGGTGTGTTGGTTATTTCTGGACATACACTGCCGAACAATTTTTTTATATCGTTTGCAGTATACGTACGCTGTATAAATTATGTCCCTTCACTGTATACATGAATTATGTCCCTTGAATTGATTAAATGAATCGAGGCCTCACATTTTCGACAAAATTGTCTACAGTTGAACACGGGTTGCTTTTTGTCATTGAAAAAGTTCCCGTACCATTCGATATGACACCATGGTGTGTTCTATGAAGTGAAAAACTGATATGATGTCTGAATCGTCGGTTGTTTCGTCTATCGGCAACTTTTTCACCGACTCTGGCGCCAGGACGCAGCCATGTTCCGCCTTGCGAGATGATTGGCCGTTTTTCTAGCTGTAGGAGCGTCACACTCGCCCATGACTAGCTATTCAGGGAGAATCGCGAGATTTGTGGCCAAACAAACGCTCGTGACATAATTGTATCGTATTCTTTACGTGTGCAAAGCATGAACGTTGAAGAGCAATGATAAAAGAGTCCATGTTTGTATCACCTACAAAACGAGTTGTCCGACTGTCAACATGATATACAGTTCTTACGTTGTGTTCTTGAGATGAATACTTCGCCTCCATTGCATATAACTGGATAGATATGGAATATGCCCGAAAAGTTAGCAACAACTCTTGTACTGACTCTGGTGATGTCAAATTTGGACTATTGCAACACTTTGCTACTGGGTGAAACCCAGGGTGAGCTTCAATGACATCAACAGGTCCAGAACACTGCAACACGGGTACTTAAACGCCCGCCCAGCCGTTCTCATATGGAACCCATTCTTCATGACCTGCACTGGCTACCCAGTCACCATCGAATCAATTACAAAACACTGTGCCATGTGTACAAATGTGTCAATGGACCAGCCCCAAGGTATGACTGAACTCCTAATGAAGTATGTACCTGGCAGGGACCTTAGACCGTCGTCACGGGCACCTCCAAGTTCGACGCTGCAATAACATGAAGTCTGGAGAAAGAGCGTTCTCAAAGGCAGGACCAAAACTGTGGAATGGCCTTCCACACAAGCGCCGAAAGTTATCATCGCTTCAGATATTTTAATCCGGCCTCGAGCATGCCCCTGGGCGTGATATATTGGCGCTATAAAAGAGCCAAGTCATACATACATACATTCATATATTCATACATGCATACATACATACATACATTTCAAAACATCTTTATGCAAGAAATTGATTACATTCATCAAGAGCAATATCAAAGGAATGTAAGCATTACCCCTTTCCACTTCGATGGCCTCATGGATAATCGAGCACGTTGGGAGATTTATGGATGAGGACATTCTCTCTATCATACACCATTCGCAATGTATGATTGCATTTGACCCTCTCTATATGTAACTATATCTCTTCAATTCTCTTTCTCTCTCTCGGTATTTCTCTGTACTTCTGTCTGTGCCACTCATAGTCTCTCTGCCCATCTGTCTGTCCGCCGCGGTCCGTCAGCCTGTCCCTGCGAGTTTCTCTCTCTCTCTCTCTCTCTCTCTCTCTCTCTCTCTCTCTCTCTCTCTCTCTCTCTCTCTCTCTCTCTCTCTCTCTCTCTCTCTCTCTCTCTCTCTCTCTCCCTCTCTCTCTCTCTCTCATATGTATGTGTACCTCCACCCTTTACTACACGCCATAGGTAGATTAGCACACAGCTCGTATACCTGATCGAAAACCTCTTTTAATAATATTATATCGAGTTGGGGCTCATCATGGGTGTGAGCTGGTCAGGTGAAAGTCAAGGACTTACAGTTTGCGTCATTATGTGACCTCGTCGAGCACAGACTCTACATACATACATATCAAATCACTTTATTGCAGAAAAGTTGTACAAATTATTGACAAATCTGCAAATACATAAGCCACACAAGAGAGTTCTGGGTTCCTTCTTAGCTCTGTCACAGAACTATAATGCTATCACGCACAACGATAAATAGGCTCAGTGCTATGCACTATTCTGCTGCCCTTGTTCTCCCCCAGTTCTATCCAACAAAAAGCTTCTTCTTGCCCAGGCACGTCTTGAACCTATCATGACTGACAAGCTGAGATATTTGGTCAGGTTTTTAGCTTGGTGACTGGACAAACCCAGCATCACAAGACCTTTTGTGAATCGCCTGTGCACAGTGCCCAGAGATCCAATAACCAGCACCACAACTCTCGTGTAAAAACCGGCTTCATTGAGTGTGAGACACAAAGGCATGTATTTCTGGAATTTATGCTGATAGCATTTATCCACAAAGGTATCAAAAGGGTTGGCAATCTCAATTATGAAGGCTATGGAGTTGAGATGATCTAGCACGCACAGATCAGGTTTGCATGGACCTATCACTTCCAAGCCCTCTATAGCGACTTGCTGGTTCTCATAGACCTGACAAAACTCTGTCCACACAGTCTTCTCCAGCTCCTGCCTCACAAGATGTACACACCTATCGTGCCTTTCAATATACAACCACCTCAGTTTGTGACATCCGTTCAGCGCGTGAGAGTTTGTATCCGAACGGAAACCACACAGTGAACATGATCTGCTGTAAGAGTTTGGATAGTATGTGTTGTTCACTGCGTTTGTTTCTAAAAGCTGTAGCCTCCCCTTGGTGATGAATTTGGTGAGCTGATCGCTGATGTTGCTGTTGGTCAGGTGGGAGTAGGAGCGCGCCATATCAGCTGCAGGAAATGCTTCACGTAGCAGACACCCCTGCTGTTGTAGATTGCGCCAGTAATGGAGATCTCGCTCAATCTCTTTCTTCTTCAGCGCGGTATAGAGAGCTGATGGGTCTGTGAAGCGCAGGAAAATGCAATCATCATCATCTGCCCGGATCACTGCAGCAAATGTGTCTCTTTCTGTTTCAAATTCAAAACAGATCCCCAAACGCAGGCAAAGCTCATGAAGTTCGATAAAGCTAGATCGAGGCCAGTTGACTTTACTCTTCTTTTCGAGCCTTTTCTTTTCATCAATCTTGTAGCCTGCAAAGTTCTCGTCATCGGCTGTTGCGGATGTTACCTTCCTCTTTCCCATGTGCAAGTGAAGGCTGTTCCTTGCTGTTTTCCTCACTTGCTCGTCGTAAGAATTCAGGGCAGACAAGAAGAATGATAACTTTTTAGCATGGTATATGGTTCTTGGTTTTACCAGGCCTAATCCACCCTCCTTTCTTGGCGTGAAAACCTGGCATCTTGTAGAAGAGGAGTTGCGTTTTAGCTGGTCATGCACGAATTCAACAATCTCGTCCTCCATCTCCTTCAGCAGTTTTTCTGGGAACCACATGTTGCTGTAGTAGAAGTTCAATCTAGACGACGCGATGACGTTCACAGCATCTATCTTTTTGTTGACAGGCAGGGGTGAATTGGAGATCTTCCGTAGCAAGGATGTGAACTCTGCTTTTATCTCGTCCATTTGTTTTTTCTCCGCATTGCCGGACAGGTTGACCTGGAAACCCAGATACTGGTATGCACGATCTTTACCGTACTTAGGCAGTTGTTCCCCTTGGACCAAGAGCTCTAATTCTTGACTCTTGTCACGCCTGACCCAGTTGTTTCCTGACCGCTGGCCGTGAATAACTGCACACTTTGCATGCTTGACCTCCATACCTGCGTAGTTAAGGAATTCCTCGCTTTTCCCGATCATGTCCTGGATGACCTCTGGTTTGTAGCTGATGAAGCAAACGTCATCCATATAGGCCTGACAGGGAGGTGTAGATGGTTCTCCAGGAGACGACAGCGCCACCCATCGGATCCATGGGTCTAGAGCTTGCACAAAGGCTATGGCGGACCACGGGCAGCCTTGGACGATGCCTCTCGCTCTTGTGATTTTCTCTGTCATGCCACCCCTTGTTCGAACTTGAAAGGTGGAGTTGGTGTAGACGTCTCTGGTGATGTCAACAACCTTGGGTGGATATCCAGCCCTCTCCATCGCTTCCAGCATGAATTCGTGGTCGACACTGCCGTAAGCATCCCTGATGTCGACAAAGACAGTGTAGAACTGTGTGGACCGATGTTTGAAGTCTTCAGTCGCTGTCTTGAGGCTAAAGACGTGCTCTTGTAGGCCATTTCTGGGGAGCGATGCCTTTTGAAATGATGACAGTCTGCCAGTAGATGTTAACATACATACATACATACATACATACATACATACATACATACATACATACATACATACATACATACATACATACATACATACATACATACATACATACATACATACATACATACATACATACATACATACATACATACATACATATTAAAATAACTTTATTCATCTTGGGGGGTACATTCATTGTACATGATGAACACATTACATATTGCAACTCATACAGCCAATGAGGCCGGGGAACAAGATTGCAAACGGCGACTTCTTGACAATGAAGATATGTATAGCAAACAACAATTTTATCCCTCCAGGTTTACTGGAGGTCCTACAGACTTTATCTGTCTGTCTCTGTGTGTGTGTGTGTGTGTCTGTCCCGACTCAACGGCTGATTTCTCAAAAACTACTGGACGGATTTCCTTGACATTTTGCACACTAACTGGAAGTTAGGTCCGATTGAATGTATCAAATTTTCAGAATTGAGGCTTGAAGAAAAAGTGGTTTTTAACTCGACATCGCCTCCCCAAATACTCCATTCATGGAATGGCCAAATTGCGAAATCTGTGACGTCATCAACAACGTGACGTCATTTGCGAGTAGAGTTTTGAGGATAATGAATTTTGAGAACATTGGTGAAAGGATAAAGAAGGATTTTTTTTACGATGCAAGTGGTCATGTGATGGAATGGCGACCCACTCCACAGCCACGTCTCTTTCTCGCTGTATCTCGCGTGGTAACAGATGCGCAGGCGGCAAAATGGCTTCCGAATGAACGCCGACTAACTCGTTGCATTGTATTCTGGACAGCATTTGTGTCTCATTTTTGCCAGACAGTGAGAAGATTTCTCAGACTGTGATAGACAGGGGTATGAATAAATACCATTCATGTTAATTAGACGAAATTAAGATCTATTAGCAAGCGGATTAAACGGTGGAGGTGACAGCTCGGTGCTTCAGATCAATGCGCCGCACATTATGTATCGACTTTCTTTCCATCTTGACGCTGCTAAGCAGAAGATGAACCATCCTCATTGCTCGTGCAAGGCTGGGTAAGTGTTGTTGGTTTTTTAATCATGTATCTGTTACGTGTTTGATGGAGTAAGCTAAGCTCGTATTCCAAAATTTTATAACCTACACTTGAAGTGTTGTGTGTGGAGCCAAAAAGCTTCCGCAACTGTCCTTCGCACTGGCTGTCCTATGCACGGACTGTCCTTTGCATTAACTGTCCTTCACACTGACTGTTCTATGCACTGACTGTCCGATGCACTGACTGTCCTATGCACTTTCACACTGACCAGTGCATAGAATGACCGGCATGAGTCCGAAGCACTGGTGAGCGCGACATGTCAGTGTGAAGGACAGTTAATGCAAAGGAGGGTCAGTGCAAAGGACAGTCCGTGCATAGGACAGTCAGTGCAAAGGACAGTTGCGCAAGCTTTTTGGATCCACACACAATACTTCAGCAGTAGGTTCTACAATTTTGGAATGCGAGCTTAGGTTAATTCATCAAACGCGTTACAGATAAATGATTAAAAAAAACAACAACAGTCAACACTTATACAGCCTTGCACGAGCAATGAGCAGTAATGTTAAATTTCAAATGCAGATCTGAGACTCACCCCCGCACAGACTCCTTTGCTTTTATTCAGCCAGTTGAGATTTAGCGTGTGGCCACGGAAAAGAACGTTATTAATGCTTTACAAACACTCTGTCATATCAATTCTCTAATGGCTCAGCTGGTAGAGCGTTAGACTCTTGGTCATGCATGACCAGATTCGATTCTACGCTGAAACTTTTTTTCCTCTCTTTTTTCGAGAGGTTGTGGGTTCGAACCCAACCTGGTTTTTTGTGTTTTTTTGTGTGTGTGTTTTTCCCCCCTCTTTTCTCGAGAGGTTGCGGGTCTGAACCCGATTAAAAAAATTAATATATATGCCAAAACCTGGAGGTTCAGCGCCAGCGGTTTTTATTTGACATACAGTATACTGTTTAGCAATGACGTGGAGATGTAATTCCGTTTTTACTCACTCACTCATTCACTCACCCACACACTCTCTGACTGGTTACTGTTCCTTTTCACATGTTCACAAATCATGAAATGACATTGAATTGAACAGACATATCCAATGGACTTGTTATTGCGCCATGGCTATCGTTATGGACTGAATAGACGTGTTACTCGAATACGTCATTGATCTCACCATATTTCATTGCATTTATAAACTTCACCATCTCCCACCTGCCCTCCACCCACGCCCTAATCCTACCATCCCCTACTCTACCCCTCTTACACCACCATTCCCCACCTCGTACCACCGTAATCCTCTGATTATCTCTTATCTTGACTGCTCATGGTGAGGTGCGAAGACACTGGAATCGTCCATTGACCTTGGTCCGAGTAGGCTGAAGCCGCACAAAAGCATTTTCAGGGAATAGCTCTGCACCGTTGCTTCCAAACAATGTTCGAACCAATTATAGCGCTGATGGAACATACATACATACATACGTACGTACGTACATTCATACATACATACATACATACATACATACATACATACATACATACATACATACATACATACATACATACATACATACATACATACATACATACATACATACATACATACATACATACATACATACATACATACATACATACATACATACATACATATCAGAACACTTTATTGCAGGAAGAGGTACAGAGACCAAATGCAACACGCTGGCATGCTTGACATGAATCCCATAACATGATTATTTGGTCTGTTCTCATAAGGCTTACTGCAAGAGCTGGCAGTTATTCCAAATTATTCCACTTCAAAATGCGGCCTGTGTTCATACTTTGTTGGTTGGTGTTATGGACATTCGATGTGGGTGGACCACACTCATTTAGACAACAGTTCTGTTGGGTGGTCTATATCTCGATAATATTTTGAGTGCACCTTCATACCCTTGGCTGTTACATTTAACAAATATTACAAGGTCGTATGCATACATACATACATATCAAAATGACTTTATTCATCTTAGGGGGTACATTCATTGTACATGATGAACACATTTCATATTGCAACTCATACAGCCACTGAGGCCAGGGAACAAGATTGCAAACGGCGGCTTCTTGACAATTAAGATATGTATAGCAACAACAATTTTATTTGACATACAGTTTACTGTTTAGCAATGACGTGAAGATGTAATTCCGTTCTTACTCACTCACTCATTCACTCACCCACCCACTCCCTGACTGGTTACTGTTCCTTTTCACAAACTTCACCATCTCCCACCTACCCTCCACCCACGCCCTAATCCTATCATCCCCTACTCTACCCCTCTTGCACCACCATTCCCCACCTCGTACCACCGTAATCCTCTGATTATCTCTTATCTTGACTGCTCATGGTGAGGTGCGAAAACACTGGTATCGTCCATTAACCTAGGTCCGAGTAGGCTGAAGCCGCACAAAAGCATTTTCAGGGAATAGATCTGCACCGTTGCTTCCAAACAATGTTCGAACCGATCATAGCGCTGATGGAACAGTACCTTGCTATGCCTCTTGCACGTCCGGCCTGTACTCCACACAGTTTGAGTCCGCTCACGAACCTCGCGTGGACGCTTCCAAGCGAACCGACTACTAGCACGACTAATTTGCATTTGTAGCCAAGATCGTCGATCCTCTGGCACAAGGGAAAGTATTTGTTGAATTTGCTGTTGTAGCAGTCATCAACAAAGGTGTCAAAGGGGACAGACACTTCCACTAACACACATGTTTTCTCAGTGGGGTCAATGAGGCACAGATCCGGCCTCGTGTGACGCAACTCTGAGAATGCCCCGTCTTCACATTCCACGAAATGTGAGGGTTTCACGTGCTGATCAGTCAGGACAGTGGCTTGGGGGTTTGCCTCCGACACGTTCCTTGTGATGATTTCAGCAATCCTGTTGTGACGCTTTTGGATGGAGTTCTTATTTCTTGTACAACCGTTGATTATGTGACTGACCGTTTCGGTATGAAAGCCACATCTCTGACACTGCTTAGGACTGGTTGTAGGGTCGTAGAGGTGCAAAAGTGTATTGCACTCTAACAACTGCAGCCTAGCCTTCACCACAAATTTGGCCAAGTTGTCGCTCAGTCGCATGTTTAGTAAATGAGAGTTGGAGAGGCTGTGGTTGATGTTGATGGTGCGGGCAAATCGTCCTTGCGATTGTTTCTCTTTCCACTTGTCTGTGGTGCTCTCGATCTGCATCTGCTTAAAGCTTGAGTAGAAGGCTGTGGAATCTGTGAACGACAGCTCGATATCCTCGTCTGCCTTGACAGTCAACGCAAAGTCATCGTTGTCGGTCTTCCTAAGTCATACATACATACATACATACATACATACATACATACATACATACATACATACATACATACATACATACATACATACATACATACATACATACATACATACATACATACATACATACATACATACATACATACATACATATCAAAAAGACTTTATTCATGAAAAATGCACAAAATCTGCACACATGAACAAACTATGAATAGATGCATTTTGTAATTCAGAGCTATTCAGCTCGCAAGCAAGAAAATGGAGACCTACATTTTCATGTTGAGTGATGAAAGCGAACACAAAAACAACTAGGTTATCCTGACCAAAAATATTTGTAACATAAATGTACACACTTATACACATAAGGCACAGATTGTCATGAGCAGACTAAATTTCACCCGCAAAATGGATAGCTGCTGAGACCTGCATTCAAGAAATTACATTGAGTCAACAGTAGATTGGTTGCAGTGATATTTACATTTACATAGTCTTCAGTTAGATCCAAGTTTATACGATAGGCAGGTTACAGCCTTTAGACATTTTGGTACTATATTGGAATATACATGTATTCACATATTGTAGCATTTTCTTTTACATTTAATGTCTCCTCACTTTGACATGAAATACTGGGAACAGCATTTTGACATCTATGTATTGAGATATACATGCACTCACACACATACACTTTCTTTACATACTGTCGCGAGCAGGTTGCTAGTGGTGAAGGGGTTAATTTTGGGGTGGGCGAATTTGTGTGTGTATGCGTGGTGTGTAGTGTGTTTGTGATGCGTTGTCACGTGCCTCGTCTGTGCGTTTCCCGTTTCGCGTGCGAATGGACGGGGTGAGCGAGCTCGGCGCGGTTTCGCACGGGAATTTGTGGAAAGAAGAAGTTGCCGGAGATGCTCACGTTTTCTTTTGGGGGTGAGGGTTTTATATTGTCAGTCGCTGATTTTTGGGCGCGAAGGCAACCTCACTTTTGGGAGTGTTGCAGGAATCGTGGTGTGACTGCTGTCAGCCCGGTGTGTGGCGTGGCTTATGTCAGCCCAGTAGAGTTAAAGGACTATTTTGTCTTTGTTTGGTGTAGACCAACGGAAATCGTCACCAGGGAAAGGACGGGGTTCTTTCATGTGAGTATTGGTTGTGTGTAAATGTCTTTGTGTAGTTTTTCGCTGGGTTGTGAGTTAGTTGGTTTAGGAGCGGGTGGGAAGGTTGGATAGGATTGGAATTGTATAACGGTGGGTGGTCGTTTGTTATTAATATGTTAGTTGTTCCCACCGCGCATTATTTAAATCAGTTCATGGTAGGGTTGTTGTTTTTATTTGTGTATTTGCATAAAGGGTAAGATGGCGGAATGACCCTAGTTTTTGTTAAAGGCTACGGCATTGTTTTGATTGAAGGCCGTCATATATGTGGCGGTGAACCATTTGTGATTTGTGTGCCAGGTCTTATGATATGGTTGCTAATTCTGGCGGTGAAGTATTTGTGATTTGTGTGCCAGGTATTATGATATGATTGCTAATTCTGGCCGTTTAGGCCTGGGATGTTGTTTGAGTTGCATGGCTCTACGACCCGCACCAACCAAGTCGTCGATGTTCTGCATCGCTGTCGTCCCTATCCCCAGTCCTCGATGCTCCTCATTGCTGTCGGCGTCGCCTAAGGTCCCCACTACTCTTCATAGCTGTCGTCGACAGCGAAGGTTCCCAGCGGCACTCATCAACTGGAGCCCACCTGACCAAGGGAGGTCCGACGGTCGTGGGCACCTTGTGTCCGTCGTTCCCTGTTCTGCGACTTGACGCAGAGGGAGGCCATGAGACGGGGGTGATCGGTCGTAAGGGGTTTTGGGTCGACGTGAAAGGGACAGTGTTGGACAGTGGGAGATGTCGTGTTGACGGGGAAAGGTACAGTGTCGGACAGCGAGAGATGTCGTGTTGACGGGAAAGTTGCCGGCGTGGGAGCGGCCGCTGGTTGGACAACCATCTTGTTGTTGTGGGGTGGTTTGGGTGGACTGTGGTGGTTTGTTGTGGTATAATTTTTGGTTTACAGAGTGAGGGAAAGTGTATTTTCACATGTGATTGGTTTATCGTGTGAAGGAGAATGTATTTTCACATGGGATGGGGTGAAGGTGTGTGTGTGTGTGATAGAACTGTTTAATTTGTCATTGCTAGTTTACATAAGTTGCATCCTTGTTCATCGGATATCATCACCAACCATCCCTTCCACCGTTTCCATTTCATTCTGCGGGGTGCTGAGGGTGGAGTTAATAAATATTTGTTGTTTCTAAAAGTGGGTCAGTAATTGTTTAAATAGGGTTTGAGTTCCTGACTCCTTCTGCCTGAGAGGGTAAGGGCCCACCCAGCGGGTGTGGTCGCGACACATACATTCCTCTCGCTTTGACATAACAGCCTAAATACTGGACTCACGTCATCTGGTGAAACGTTGAAACACGCCTGCACCTGCACACATATTTTTGCTTAAGATAGTACAAGCAGGAAAAGTGGCACATGACCATTGCACAATCAGAATCTACATAGCATGTGTTTACATACATACATACACACATATCAAAAACACTTTATTCATGAAAATTACACAAAATCTGCACACATGAACAAACTATGAATAGATGCATTTTGTAATTCAGAGCTATCCAGCTCGCAAGTAAGAAAATGGAGACCTACACTGTCATGTTGAGTGATGAAAGCGAACACAGAAATAACTAGGTTATCCTGACCAAAAAGATTGTTTACATAAATCTCCACATTTATACACATAATGCACAGATTGTCATAAGCGGACTAAATTTCACATACAAAATGGATAGCTGTTACAATACATCCATATATCTGCTGAGACTTGCATTCAAGAAGTTACATCGAGTCATCGGTAGATTGGCTGCAATGCTATTTACATTTACATAGTCTTCAGTTAGATCCAAGTTTATATGATAGGCAGGTTACACAGCCTTTAGACAGTTTGATATTATATTGGAATATACGTGTATTCACATATTGTAGCATTTTCTTTTTCATTTAATGTCTCCTCACTTTGACATAAATACTGGGAACAGTATTTTTGACATCTATATATTGAGATATACATGCACTCACACACATACACTTTCTTTACATACATTCCCCTCGCTTTGACATAACAGACTAAATACTGGACTCACGTCATCTGGTGAAATGTTGAAACATGCGTGCACCTGCACACTTATTTTTGCTTAGGATAGTACAAGCAGGGAAAGTGGCACATGACCATTGCACAATCAGAATCTACATAGCATGTGTGTACATGTCATAATTTAATAGTACACATCACTCGACAAGTTGTTATATCCTCTTGCAAAGTTTCTCCTCTGGTCCAAAGTTCAAGGGAAGTAATGTCAATTATCTCCCTTAGACTGCACTTGGCAGTCAACCCACTCTCAATCTGAACTGCATCACAGCACCCTATCCTGCAAAACAGAATTACACCTCTTTTTCCAAATGATGGAGGAGCCAATCATTGCACTCACTGAGCAGTATCTAGCTACTGCTTTGGCTCTCTGTGTGTTTAGTCCCATCATACATACATACATACATACATACATACATACATACATACATACATACATACATACATACATACATACATACATACATACATACATACATACATACATACATACATACATACATACATACATACATACATACATACATTCATACATACATACATTAATTCATACATACATTCATACATACATACACACACATATCAAAATGACTTTATTCATCTTAGGGGGTACATTCATTGTACATGATGAACACATTACATATTGCAACTCATACAGCCAATGAGGCCAGGGAACAAGATTGCAAACGGCGGCTTCTTGACAATTAAGATATGTATAGCAACAACAATTTTATTTGACATACAGTATACTGTTTAGTAATGACGTGAAGATGTAATTCCGTTCTTACTCACTCACTCATTCACTCACCCACCCACTCCCTGACTGGTTACTGTTCCTTTTCACATGTTCACCAATCATGAAATGACATTGAATTGAACAGAAATATCCAATGGACTTGTTATTGCGCCATGGCCATCGTTATGGACTGAATAGAAGTGTTACTCAAATACGTCATTAATCTCACCATATTTCATTGCATTCATAAACTTCACCATCTCCCACCTACCCTCCACCCACGCCCTAATCCTATCATCCCCTACTCTACCCCTCTTACACCACCATTCCCCACCTCGTACCACCGTAATCCTCTGATTATCTCTTATCTTGACTGCTCATGGTGAGGTGCGAAAACACTGGTATCGTCCATTGACCTAGGTCCGAGTAGGCTGAAGCCGCACAAAAGCATTTTCAGGGAATAGCTCTGCACCGTTGCTTCCAAACAATGTTCGAACCGATCATAGCGCTGATGGAACAGTACCTTGCTATGCCTCTTGCACGTCCGGCCTGTACTCCACACAGTTTGAGTCCGCTCACGAACCTCGCGTGGACGCTTCCAAGCGAACCGACTACTAGCACGACTAATTTGCATTTGTAGCCAAGATCGTCGATCCTCTGGCACAAGGGAAAGTATTTGTTGAATTTGCTGTTGTAGCAGTCATCAACAAAAGTGTCAAAGGGGACAGACACTTCCACTAACACACATGTTTTCTCAGTGGGGTCAATGAGGCACAGATCCGGCCTCGTGTGACGCAACTCTGAGAATGCCCCGTCTTCACATTCCACGAAATGTGGAATGTGAAGACATACATACATGCATGCATGTATGCATACATACATACATACATACATACATACATACATACATACATACATACATACATACATACATACATACATACATACATACATACATACATACATACATACATACATACATACATACATACATACATACATACATACATATCAAATCACTTTATTGCCAAAATAGGAAACATACAATTTTCCAATATGCATTACATGTGCACGCTCGGATGTTTAACCAGTTCTTCTCAAAGCCAGTAATCTCCTACATTGATATTGACACTGCTTACGAAAGTCACTAATACGCCTTTACAACCACTTTTCTCTTACTAATAGACGTTTTACGTGCATTTCATTTCATGCGTTAAAGATGGCACATTCATTTTAATCATTTTTAATTCAAGACAAATGACTCCTGAAATCAGGTTGCAGACTCATCACATATGTATTAACAGTGTGATCATTACTACCCTGATGTGTCAAAGGAGTTGTGAGACTATTACTAGCACCTGCACTCTCAACATAATCGTGAAGGACTGTTTAGTTGTTTTCTGGTAGTGGTGTTTTTTTTATTAATTTTTGTATTTTGTTTTGTTTCAAATATCTTTCGTATGACGTACATATTCTCTCTCTCTCTCTCTCTCTCTCTCTCTCTCTCTCTCTCTCTCTCTCTCTCTCTCTCTCTGTCTCCCCCCTCCCTCCCTCCCTCTCCCTCCCCCCCCCCACTCTCTGTCTGTCTGTCTGTCTGTCTGTATGTCTGTCTGTCTGTCTGTCTGTCTGTCTGTCTGTCTGTCTGTCTGTCTGTCTGTCTGTCCGTCTATCTGCTCTCTCTCTCTCTCTCTCTCTCTCTCTCTCTCTCTCTCTCCTCTCCCTCCCTCCCTCTCTATCTATCTCTCTCTCTCTCTCTATCTGTCTCTCTCTCTCTCTCTATCTATCTCTCTCTCTCTCTCTCTCTCTCTCTCTCTCCCTTTTATTTCCCAGCCTTTCTATTTATTGGCCGCCATTCATCCCTTCTTCATGCTCTGCTTAACTACCCCCTTTTTTCTCTCTGTTTTCCGTACTCTAAATCTCACAGTTTGGCATAAGCACGTTCAGTTCTTTCCTCTGCAGCTTCTCCCCCGCATCCACCCCCAGTACATTGTTCCTTCACGGTACTCCCCTCCTCCCTTCTATACCGGTATTTCCAACCGATTCCGTTACACCACTAATCTGTACTGACTGTCATGGCAGAACTGCTTGTCCCACCACAGCTGCTGGGATTTACTGGGCTTCAGAAGGGATACCTCTGTTTGGTTTTAACGTTCACATCGGTTCATCAGGTGACCTCTTCTTGCCCAGACTCGTCGGGACCCGATCATCACTGATACACTGAGATATTTTGCTAAGCTTTTGCCGGTACGTCTGGACAAGCCTAGCAGTTGTAGACCTGATACCACGCGGTGGTGAACAGTACCGAGGGAACCTATCACGAGCACGATGAGTTTGCTGGAGAAACCTGCCTTACTCAGCTGGGTGCATAGTGGTACATACTTGCGGAATTTGTGGTCATAACAGGTGTCGATGAATGCATCAAACGGATTGGACACTTCAATGACAAAAGCCATTGATCTACTGTGATCGATGAAACACAGGTCTGGCTTGCTCGTATCCAAGTAATTACCGTCCAGGGACACCCTTTGGTTCTGAAAGACTTGGCAGAACTCGGTCACCACTGACCTAGACAGCGCTTGCAGCACGAGCTCGACACAGCGGTCATGCCGTTCCGTGTAGAGCCCGCGCAGTCGTCTGCAGCTGTTCAGTGCGTGAGAGTTCGTATCAGAGTGGAATCCGCATAACAAGCATTCTCGCCGGTAAGATTCAGGGTAGTATGTCTGGTTTACCGCGTTGGTCTCGAGAAGCTGAAGGCGACTTTCACCACAAAGCGCGTCAGATGGTCAGTGATGGCATCATTCTTCAAATGTTCATTGGAGCTCGACATATCAGCAGTAGCCTCCCCTGTTGCCTCAGCTTGAAGCGGCCAAAATAGTATCCCGGCCAAAACAGTGTCCGGAAGTCATCGCAGAGTTATCTGCTCGGCTCTCTCTTTATGCAATTTTCCGCTCCTGCATGTGTTCTTCGCATGGAATATATCCCGACAAACGACGCATTAGTTGCTTTACGAGTTTTTGTGTTTTTTGTGCATTTGTGTAGTTTAACACATAATGTAGCGTTCAAAAAAGTTTTCCCGTGCAAAGCCGTCTCCCCTGCCGGAAATAATATGGGAGTCACCTCCCTGTAGTATATTTTTAGTGTGGTTTTATAAAACGCGACCGTTGACTGACTTGGCACGCCCGGTGAGTTATGATAAGATCCGGCCGCGTTAATATATGTGCGTTTTGTGACAAACGTCTTGCTCGGCGGTACTGTACTCCATGCACCTTAACGGTCCGCGTGATTCGGGTGTAATCTTAAGTTAAACGACGTTCCGAACGTTTCCGACTTCGACCATTTCGACATATATACATACATGCATGCATGCATGCATGCATACATACATACACACATACATACATACATACATACATACATACATACATACATACATACATACATACATACATACATACATACATACATACATACATACATACATACATACATACATACATACATACATACATACATACATACATACATACATACATACATACATACATACATACATACATACATACATACATACATACATACATACATACATACATACATACATACATACATACATACATACATACATACATACATACATACATACATACATACATACATACATACATACATACATACATACATCATACATACATACATACATACATACATCATACATACATACATACATACATACATACATACATACATACATACATACATACATACATACATACATACATACATACATACATACATACATACATACATACATACATACATACATACATACATACACACATACATACATATGTAATGTGACCCGAGTGGAAAGGGGGGGAAAAACGAAAATGGGACATAGGGAGAGGTTGAAAATGGGAAATAGGTTCGATATGTTTGAAAAGAAACAATTAGGAAAAGGTTTTCTCAGTATGTAATATTTAATCTGATACTAACACAATTATACCAAAAGCACGATTATACAAAAGCACGATGGCAAACTAAAAAAAAACCAAGACAACACATTAGTCAGAGTAGCATAACCATAAAACTAAAATAGCAGTGGAACTAGACAACTCCGGACGACCCAGCCCAAATGATAGAGTATCCATGGGGAATAACATCTACCAATCAAGGCTTACACTCTATAGTCCATGAATATCCGGACGACCCAGCCCAAATGATAGAGTATCCATGGGGAATAACATCTACCAATCAAGGCTTACACTCTGACACAATTATCTGGTTACTGGCAGTGATAGCCACTAACAACACAGCAACAGACTGTCAGATCCAACTTCCCATATAGTCATAGTATCGAACTATCCTGACTACATAGAAAAACATAGCCTTATACTAAAGCCCTGGATGGTGGGTGTCTAGGGAGGGAAGGCAAGGGAAAAAATGGTTGGTGTGCGATTACAGAATGCCGTGGCATAATCCAGGCAGCATAAACAATTGCAAAATGAAATAGCAAAATATTATCTAAGTCTGTAAGAGACTGAAACAGCGAATATTTGCACCGAAATCCTTCATTATTTATAAAAGAACAATGTAAGAGGCCGTGAAGAACATTTGGAGCAAGATATTCCCTCAATTACCAGTAACTCTCAATAGAACAATGAAAGCCGGTTTTAACGGAATTTGATTCTTAATTACCAACAAGGAAAGCAACCAGAAAACAATATTATTTCTCGACAGTGGGAAAAGAAAACTTATCTCTCTACTTCTTACTCAGATTGGTTAAACAAATCTCTCGGTCCCTCATCATTAACTAAAATAACTTCAAGAAAATTACAACTTACCCGAACCCCATGGTCAGTCTAATGACGTCCGTCAGGGATGACGTCAGAGAGAGAAAAAACGTCACCACGGCCCCAGGTGGGAAAAGGATTTTCGGAGGGAAAATAGGAGGGCGAGAACATCGCAATCTTTTGATGATAGGTCAAGTTGGCACACAAGTGCACCTTGTCACACATACATACATACATACATACATACATACATACATACATACATACATACATACATACATACATACATACATACATACATACATACATACATACCAGAACACTTTATTGCAGGAAGAGGTACAGAGACCAAATGCAACACGCTGGCATGCTTGACATTAATCCCATAACATAATTATTGGGCCTGTTCTCATAAGGCTTACTGCAAGAGCTGAGTTATTCCAAATTATTACACTTCAAAATGCGGCCTGTGTTCATACTAGTTGGTTGGTGTTATTGACAATCGATGTGGGTGGACCACACTCATTTAGACAACAGTTCTGTTGGGTGGTCTATATCTCGATATTTCAGTGCATCTTCATACCCTTGGCTGATACATTTAACAGAAATTACCAGGTCGTATGCATAACACTTGCTAATATCACCTGAAGTGCTGGATTTAAGCAGAAAGGATGCAAATACAAAATTATTCAATCAGAGGTTAAAGTGCTTTTTCTCTCCTTCTCACCCTATCACATTCTGCTCCCTCCCCTCCTTTCAACCACCCATTCCCTTATTCCCATATTGTGCAGCAGACGCCCATGCTCGACACATTCGCCGATTGGCTACCCAATCGCCAACTCTGTTGGCGTGTCCGCAATGGGTGGCAAATATTTGGATGGATTGCATTTACTGGTGTAGAGATTACTGGATCGGTACTACATGGAACAATGTCATTGTGCAATTTGGCTCATCAGATGTCCTCTACGTGCCCAAGCCCTACGCGATCCTATCATAACAGAGACACTGATGTATTCGGCGAGGCTTTTGCTGATACGTTTTGATAGCCCCAGCAGTGTCAGACCTGAGACCACTCGACGGTATACAGTACCAAGGGAGCCGACAACCAGCACGACCACCTTGGTGGAGAAACATGCCTCGTCCAGCTCCAGGTAGAGCGGCATGTACTTCCGGAACTTGTGCTGGTAGCAGGCATCGATGAACGCATCAAAGGGATTGGATACTTCGATGATGAAAGCGACTGACCTGCTGTGGTCGACAAAACACAGATCAGGCTTGCCTGCGTCAAGAACCCTTCCATCCAGACATACTCTCTGGTTCTGGAATACCTCGCAGAACTCCGTGAGCACCGACCTCGACAATGCTTGAAGCACGAGGTCAACACAGCGGTCGTGTCGTTCAGTGTAGAGCCCGCGCAGTCGTTTACATCCATTCAGCGCATGTGAGTTCGTGTCTTTATGGAAGTGTCATATCCTAGACCGTAGCGTATCCTAAAACGTAGAACGTGACCTACTTGCATATTATTAACATGACGAAATATGGGTTTTCATCGTTTTCTTTCACCTTATTACCCGATCAAATGGTACGTTTCTCTAGAAATGTTTATGTCATCACACGCAGCAAAGACAAAAATCTTTGGGTTCGAGATTTCATAAAACGCTCACCGTTACAACCGGCTAATCACAGTTAAGATAACAAGAGTAGGAGGGGGAAAATAATCTCTTCGGGGCATTGTCCAATCACAAGATTTGGCGGGTGAACACGTCATGTTAATAATATGCAAGTAGGTCAAGCTCTACGTTTTAGGATACTCTACGGTCTGGGATATGACAGAAGCACAGGAAGCACTCCCGCGGGTATGACTCAGGGTAATAGGTCTGATTGACTGCGTTGGTCTCCAGTAGTTGGAGGCGACGTTTCACCACAAAACGTGTCAGGTGGTCGGTGATGGAACCGTTCTTCAGGTGTTCATTGGAGCATGACATGACTGCGTGTGGTATGGCCTGACGTAGTAGTCTCCCTTGTTGGATCAGGTCGCTCCAGTGTTGAAGAGAGTTCTCCATCTCTCGTTTCTTCATGGCTGTGTACAGGAGCTTGGGGTCAGTATATCTGAAGCGTATGTCACACTCTTCGGATACTGGAATTGCCACTGCATAGGAGTCACTGACACAGTCGTATTGCAGCTGGACCTTTGGTCAGTTGCAGAGTTCGTTCATTTTAACGATGGTAGATCGAGGCCAGTTCACTCCGCACTTCTTGTCGAGTTTTCCGCTGCTGTCTGTTCGGTAGCCTCCAAAGTTCTCATCATCAGGGTCTGCAACCATGGGCACTTTCTTTTTGCTCATATGAAGTGAGAGGCTGTGTCGTGTGGCTGCTCTGACGTGAGGATCATCACTGTTGAGGACCGAGAGAAGAAAGGACACCCTCTTTGCATGGTATTCTGCGTTGGGCTTGATCATTCCAAGTCCTCCTTGTCTCCTCGGAGTAAAGATTTGAGCTCTGGTGGATGATGTGTTGAGCTTCAAATTTTCACTTATAAAGCCAACTACTGTGTCCTCCAGCTTTCTGAGTAGTTTCTCGGTGAACTGAAGATTTTCAAAGTAAAAGTTCAGCTGGGAGATTGCCATTACATTGATTGTCTCGATCTTTTTGTTTACATGGAGTGGAGATGTTGATTTTCTCAACTGTGGTGTTGAATTTCTGCTGGATATCCTGAAGTTGCTTCTTCTCTGACGCGTTGTCTATTCCTAATTTGAACCCTAGGTATGTGTATTCCTGTGATCTTCCATACTTGGGTATCTCACCGCCTTGTATGTTCAGACATACTTTCTGAGTGTTTTCTTTATTGGCCCAGTTGTTTCCAGTCCGCTGTGCATGGATGAGGGCGCACTTTGCGTGTTTCACCTCCATTCCTGTGTATTGAAGGAACTGTTCTGTTTTCTGTATCATCTCCATAATATCCACTTCTTGTGTTGTACTCATGCATACATCATCCATGTAGACTTGGCATGGGTTGGGGGAAGAGACGTGGGGGAACGGTTCCTCAAGCCACCTTATCCACGGGTCTAGCGCCTGAATGAAGGCGATTGCAGACCAAGGGCACAACTGGATTATGCCCCCCGACCTAGTTTTCTGTATCATCTCCATAATATCCACTTCTTGTGTTGTACTCATGCATACATCATCCATGTAGACTTGGCATGGGTTGGGGGAAGAGACGTGGGGGAACGGTTCCTCAAGCCACCTTATCCACGGGTCTAGCGCCTGAATGAAGACGATTGCAGACCAAGGGCACAACTGGATTATGCCCCCCGACCTAGTGATCTTTGGGGTTGTGGTTCCCTTCGTCTGGATCTGGAATGTGGAACTCGTGTAGATATCTTCTGTGATTTTCATTATGCGTTGAGGGTAGTTGGCTTTTTCCATTGACTGGATCATCATCCTGTGGTCCACACTTCCGTATGCATCTTTGATGTCGACAAAGGCGGTAAAAAACTTGGACGTCTTGTGTTTGAAGTCATCTACAGCTGTCTTTAAGCAAAACACATGCTCTTGTAGGCCATTTTTCTTGGTAAGGACCCCTTCTGCCTTGATGACATTCTTCCAGTTGTTACGATCCATGGTAGCATTTCAGTCTGGACTAGTTTCATGAACATCTTATAGAAGGACGTCAGGAGCGAAATCGGTCGCCAATCATTGGGGTCTTCAGAGTTCTTGTCTTTCTTTGGGAGCAGTGTTACTTTTGCGTCCTTCCAGTCTTGTGGTATCCTTCCATTGTTCCAGCAGATATTGAAGATGGTCGTGATTACCTGGATCAGTTTGTGGATGTTTTTCTTGATGAATGCGTATTCCCCTGCATCGTATCCCGGTGCAACGTTATTCTTTAGAGATTTCACCGTGTCAGTTACTTCGTGCTCAGTGAATGGTCTAATTTCAAGCTCTATATCAGGGGGTCCGGGATGTAGGCTATCTGGCCAGGGCGGTGGCGGCATGGGGTATTGCAGGCGTTTCTGGCTTTTCTCGAGATAGAACGAGGTCAATTTGTCTGGGGTCAATGGGGCAGTCAGCTGGCGGTGAAACGGTGCTATCTGCACAGATGATCATGATCGCACGCTTTTGGTTTTCTGCCTACAATTGGGTGAGTTCATGTGGATCTACTCTGCGTTGTTCGTAACACGGCGTGCCGGTCATGCGGGCGTGTTGTTTTCGTAGGCATGGGATGGTAGAGTCAATGAAATTCAAGGCATGTTCAATTCTAAGCACTAGACCTTCATTGTCAGTTTCACTGCTTAATTCACTGATCTCTATTGGAAACTTTATCAGACATCTCCACACATACTTGAGTAAATCAGTCCTATGAGGCTGTCCACTCTGTGTGTATCTCTGAAACAAACATACATACATACATACATACATACATAACATAACATAACATAACATAACATAACATAACATAACATAACATAACATAACATAACATAACATTACATTACATTACATTACATATCAAAAAGACTTTATTCATGAAAATTGTACAACATCTGCACACATGAACAAATTAAGGATAAATATAATGCATAAACTCTCAGCCATTGAGTATCTGTACAGAACATAGACCTAATTTGGAATAAAGAGTAGTAGTGGCTGATAATATGGGCTTAACACATATCTCTGTTTCGCTACAACATATGGTATGCCTTTGTCATTTGCAAGACCTTTATCACAATATATTATTTTTTCCAAACATAAGTTTACATTTGTAGGCCTGTTAGTCACCTGTACAGTGTTTACCATCAGTTTGTTACATTGACTTTACAGACAGTTAGAAAATTATGATTACCTTGACGGTAAAAACACTTAGAATAGTTAGTGGGCATTGACATGTGATCCTGGAAGCAGCCTTAATTCATACAAACTTACTCATCAAGTAACACAAGCTGGGAAAGTTGCAAACAAGATTTGGCATACATGCATACATACATACATACATACATACATACATACATACATACATACATACATACATACACACACACACACACACATACATACATACATACATACATACATACATACATACATACATACATACATACATACATAAATAATTACATTACATTACATTACATTACATTACATTACATTACATTACATTACATTACATTACATTACATTACATTCAGTTCAGTTCAGACTCTTAACCCTGAGATGGGTTGTTGAGGCACCACTGATGACTTTCGGACAATCTTCCTCCATCGATCTCTATCCTCTGTGGCTCGCTGTGAGTCAGCGAAGGTCAAGCCTGTCCACTCTTTGATGTTCTCTTCCCACCTCTTTCCCTGCCTGCTTCTCCTTCTCCCACCTGGTACGGTACCTTGCAAGATGGTCTTGGCCAGCCCACTGCCTCTTGACACGTGACCGTACCACTTCAGCTTTCTGCTTTTCACGATTGAGAGCAGGTCTTCGTACTGTCCAATTGCTCTCCTGATCATGTTGCTTACTTCCTCATTCGTATTCGTATTCGTATTCGATTTCAGGTTTCAGTGAGAGTATTGACATCCTCTAGTACTGTCGCATTCTTACCGATGTAGTCAGTTGGTTTATTTGGGCAGTGTTCAGATGCTTCACATCTGTTCGGGGAGATAGACTACGCCGCCCTCCACGAGCCTCCCGCTGCCTTGCGGGTAGCCTTGGGAAAGGCAAAGACTAAGGGAGCAAACCCTGAAAGAAAATGCGTGGTGCTAACACGGCACCACTGGGCGAAAGACCTCCACGATGCAGGTCACCGGCCAGGGCGGACAGGTCCCACGATGGATCTAACGCCCACGAGTTCACGACCAGGGCGACCCTCCAGGTAGGAGGACCTCGGCTGTGGTCGGGCTTGGAGAGGAATGGGCTCCGCCAAGCTGTATCAGCCCCAGACACACCACATGATGAGATTCTGAACATCTCATATAAAGATCATGTCACGAATGAGGAAGTAAGTAACAGGATCAGGAGAGCAATTGGACAGTACATTACATTACATACATACATACATACATACATACATACATACACACACACACACACTACACTACACTACACTACACTGCACTGCACTGCACTGCACTGCACTGCACTGCACTACACTACACTACATACACTACACTACACTACACTACACCACATACACTACACCACTACACCACTACACTACACCACTACACTACACCACTACACTACACCACTACACTACACCACTACACTACACCACTACACTACACTACACTACACTACACTACACTACACTACACTACACTACACTACACTACATACATACATATAAACCATTTTTATTCAGGAATTTGCGACAAATATTATGCATACAATATTTGCTATCCTGAAGTAGCACGATTTTTCCGACATCACATCTTGCAATACAAGAGCAGGGTTTGACTCAACAGGAAGACCAATGGACAGTTGTTCAAAACTGCTGTTACGGCACCGCGGGATAACGCGAAGTTACAATGAACGCGCGCGGGTTTAATCATGAGTCATTCGCGAATGCCAGAGAGTCATGGGCGTGGGGAGTTTTTCTCTTCAGTTCACAGCACCTTTTATGTTGGCCGCCTTCAGTTGATATCAAAGGGCATGCAGAGAAAAACCACAATGACACTGGGTCTGCGATTTGCGAACGGCCACAGCCGAGCCTCAGTTCTGGTAACCGAAGACAGCAGCTGTGACTCCTTTTATTATGGCAAGGAGGGAAGCGAGCGAGTTCCGCTCCATTTGGGCGAAACAAGCGCCATAGCGCAGACAGCTACAGGTGTCTGCGCCACGCCCAAATGAAGAGACGGAAAGGAGAGTACCAACTGCCCCCCGAGGGCGTGGCACGAGGTGAGAATCAATGCAGATGAATAATCACTGCAGAGCTGAGACACCGGAGGAGCATCGGATGTAACGGCGGAAGGCGGAAGACCTCCAACGGCCGAGCATGCGGATTTGCTCATCCGATAGACCTTGTCGTGCCGCTGTAGAGGCGGCCCCGATACGGAAGCTATGCCCTTTGAAGGCGCCTGTGTCGAGCTGACAGAAGGCCAGAGCGGCCTGGAGTTGAGAAGTAAAAATTGATCGAAGGATTGGGGATCTCGACATGGACTGGAAGAGTGGGCCAGGGAGGGGCCCCCGAAGGTTCAGGTAGAGCTCCATGTGTGTGACGGGGCACGAAGGGAAGTGTGCTTGGGGATAGACCTTGAGGGTGAACGGCTGACCGTTGGAGTGCTTGAAGGAACGGAAAGTGAGTGTCATGTGAGCGGGAGTAAAAAGAATTTGATCATATTGGAGTAGGTGTGGATTGTGGGCGGCTGGGCTGGAGATGGTTATCTCGCCTAGCCGGAGAAGCGCGTGGAAGGCGAGGCAGAACATGGCCTTGAAGAGACAGCGTTGGTACCCGGGCGTCGTGGAGTGGTCGAGGGCGGCAAGGAGCCGCTCGAGCAGGGGCAGAGTGATGGGTAATCTAGAGTCCGCGGGATGCGCGCCTCTATGGCAAGCGCGGAGTAGCTGCCGAATATAGCAGGTTCCAGAGGGATCAGACAGGCCGTTGAGGCGGTGTATGTACCCGATGGCTGAGATGCAGGAAGAAATGGTGGAAGGAGCATAGGTTTTTGCCACTAGAAAGGCAATGAAAAGGGCCAGATGATCAGGAGAAACGGGTAGGGACGTGCTGAGGTCGTAGTCGAGTGCAAAGGATATGAAGAGGACCCAGCTACGCTTGTAGGACACCTGTGTGGACGGAGCGAGTGACCTGTGGAGAAGGGAATTGACGGATGCCTTCAAGGCGTCAAGGGTGGGAGGGGAGGTGTGGGTTCCGGGACAGGATGGGCGTCCGGAGCGGCGCGTTTGAAGGCCACCAGTTGATGGCGGGAGAGAAGATCCGCCAGCACGTTGTCCTTGCCGGGAACATGCTGCGCCTGAAAGAGAATGTTATACTCCAAGCACACCAGGACCAAGGGGCGAATGAGGGACATGATCAACGTGTCCTTGGATGACTGTTTGTTGATAATGTGAACCAAAGCCAGGTTATCTGTGTGCATGCGAATGCAAGAGTTGTTGAGAACTGATTTCCAAGTTTGGAGAGCAAGCAGGATGGGGTAAAGTTCCAGGAGCGTAATGTTGCGGAGTTTCCACTCGTCCGTCCACGCCCCGAAGAGCCAGCGCCGGCCGAATACCGCTCCATAACCCCAAGAGGAAGCGTCCGTGTACAGGTGTAACACAGGCGATGTCAACCACCGTTGGTGCAGAAGCATGGACTTGCCATTGAATTTCCGGAGGAAGGACAGCCAGGTCAGAAGGTCGGCCTTTGCAGATCGGGTGATCCGAATGAAATGGTGTGGGCTCCGAACCCCGATGGTTAAGTTGATAAGGCGCCGGAGAAACGGTCTGCCAGGGCGTACTACTCCACATGCAAAATTCAGAGTGCCGATGATTGACTGCAGCTCTTTCAAAGTGAGTTTGGGGCGGTGGAGACAGCGATCGATGGCGTCTGAGCAAGAAGACAGTTTGTCAAGGGGGAGCCTAGCCTCGAGCAGCACAGTGTCTAACTCGTATCCCAAAAAAGTCATGGTGGTAGAGGGGGGATGAGTCTTAGCAGGTGCGAGGGGGACACCAATGTCTACGCAGGCTGATTGAAATGCCTGAAGGTGGTGGTGGCAGGCCTCTTCTGAGGGTGCAATGAAGAGGAAATCGTCTAGGACATGCACTGTGCCCGCAATGCCAAGTTTGTGTACGGCTATCCAGTGAAGGGCGGAACTGAGTGTTTCGAATAAGCGGCAGCTGGAACTGCAACCCATCGGGAGACATTTGTCGTAGAAAAAGCTATTTTCCCAATGCATGCCGAAGAGAGGGTATTGAGAGGGGTGAAGCGGAACAATGCGGAAGGCGTCGGCAATGTCCGTTTTTGCTAAGTAGCAGCCCCGTTGGGCGGAGAGGATGTGTGAAACTGCGTGGTCAATGGATTGAAAAGAAACTCGAGAAAAATCACTGGAAATTCCGTCGTTGATGGAGCTACCTTGTGGAAAGGACAGATGGTGGATGAGGCGGTAAGCGCCGGGTTGTTTTTTAGGGACCAATCCGAGAGGGGAGAAAACCATGTGTGGAAATGGCGGTTGAGAGAACGGACCAGCAATGCGACCGAGGGAAGCTTCCTTGAGGAGTTTTTGAGAGACCAAAGCGGGCAGATCCAGGGTGGATTTGAGGTTGGGTGGTATGGGGTGAGAGGCCGTACCTGTGAAACCCACCTGGAACCCCTCCGCGAAACCTGTGAGTAAGGTAGAGCGTAAGGACGGTGTGTAACCGGACAGCCAGTGGGCGAGTCGTTCAACTCGAACTGGGGTGGGGAGAGGGTCGCTGAGACGGGCCGGGCAGCTGTGGGAGGGTGCGCGAGTTGTGAGAGATTCGAAAGGATGGTGATTGTGCGGCGGACAGAGCTGTGGTGACCCTAGGAGAGCGAGAGTTGGTGGACGGTGAGGCACCGGGCGAGAGGAAACGCGGCAAGAGGCGGGGAGGGCCCCCCCCCCCCCCACCACGGCAGTGAGAGGCTGGGTGGGGACCCAGACAGCGGAAGCATTTGTGTTGGTATTGGCAGTTTGCGCCAGATGGGCAGGAGCCTTTAGTGTGGAAGGACCTGCAGGCACCCCGGGGGACATGAAGGGGGTTTCTGAGTGAAGTGGAGGGTGCCGCTTCCTGAGGAGAGCGCCGATCGAGGGAGGCCTGCAGGAAGAGCTCGAGATGGGTGTGACCCCAAGCGGCTAGCTTGCTCTCTAGCAATTGCCGAAAGCGTTCGTCGTAAAGACGCCAGTTCCCACCCTTCTGAAACAGCGAGAAGACAGTTTGAAAGTGATGGGAGAGGTCCGGGGGTGGAACTTGGGTTTGTTCGCCCAGGATTGCGGAGAAAACGTTCCAAGCCCCCAGCCACTGATAGAAGGAAAGAGGGGGTTTTGTGGAGGAGGAGGCTGGGACAACTAGCAAACGACCAGTGTCGTCTTGCTGAAAGGCTAGGTGCAGTCGAGACGGATCGGAATCGGGCCTAACGAGAGCGTGGAAGTCAACATATTTCCCCTCCCACACCTGTGTTTTTATTTTGATGGGGATGTGTGTGGACACCGGGATGGAGGCGGTGAGGGGGGCTGGTTGCGGGGATGTAAGAGAGGGGGGGGTCAGCTGGAAGGATGACGCGCCCGCACCTGTGAGGAGGCCGGGGGTGGCGAGAGCCGCCGCGACGACCGCAGGTCCAAAGTCCGTGTTGGCCTGAGTCGACGGGGTGATGAGAGATCCGAGGGCTGTGTTGGCAGGAGTATGGGAGTGGGTGGTGACATCCTCCGCAATAACCCCGTGTCCGAAGACCGCGTTCGCCGGAGCTGGGGAGGGCCGGGGTGGGGGAGCGGAAGGAGCAGGTGGCCCGGGAGCTGTGCCACGGAGAGCGCTGTGGATGGCGGGCAGAATACGCGCCAGCACCAAGTCGGCCACCGCAGCCACGTGACTTTCGTCCAGGAGGGGAGAGGGGGCAGGCTGCAGAGCCCCGGGTGGAGGTGTGGGCAGGTTGGAGGCAGCCGCTGTGGTCCTCCGGCGTTTTCGTGGTCGACTGGCGGCCTCTCGACCCCCAGCAGACGCATTATTGTTGGGCGGCATCTCGTCAGCCAACGCGGTCCCCGGCCGCTCGTCGGGCTGGAGAGTAGGGCGTGATGGGGGGGCAGGCTCGGGGGAAAACCTCCTCGGGCGGCTCAGGTTACGCCTGGCGGCTCCCCGCCCTCCCGCCGAGGCTCTGCGTGTGGGTGGCACTGAAAGAGAGCAATGGCAGACGGCAGCATGGTAGTCGGTGGGTGAGGAGAGCCGAGGGCGTGGTGTATGCGCTTATGGTATAATAAAGGTTTTTCCGCCCGGAGGATAGGCAATACCATAGTACTGTAATAGCATCATCCTGTGACCAGCAAATGAAAACGACCCTGTCCCAGGGTCAAAGTAGGCCATGGGGAACTCCACCAAGATAAGGGGGGAAACCAGGGTGGGAAAATGTTTTGAGGGACAGCGAGAAGACCCATCCCTCCACGCTCTGGGAAAGAAGGGGGGGGGGGGGTGAAGGGGTGTGTGGCGGGACGCAAGCACGACAAAGTCAGGGGCCATGCAAGCGCCGCCGAGAGTCGGGCGTTATCTTGTTTACTGTCTCCTCGCCCGACGAGGTGGATAGTGGCCCTTTGTGTTTTACAGATAACTGGTTTGGTGGGTGCGTGGGTTTTGTGTTTTGCGGGTGTGTGGGCAATTTTGCCCATTCTTCTCGTCGCGAATTACTGTGCGCCGGAGCGCCAAAAAGGCAAGCAGGACCACAATTCCAGCGGGTGGGAGAGCAAAGGCGCCTTCTGCCTGGACTGGGGGGCAACTCACAGCCCCGCACAGCAGACGAGATGCCCTTTCCACTGGAATGTGCGCTGGAGCGCCAAAAAGGAAGCAAAAGCAAGCAAGACCACAATTCCAGCAGGTGGAGAGCAAAGGCGCTTCCCGCCTGGACAGGGAGGCAACCCGCGGCCCCGCACAGCAGACGAGATGCCTTTTCCACTGGAATGTGCGTTGGAGCGCAAAAAAGCAAGCAAGACCACAATTCCAGCAGGTGGGAGAGCAAAGGCGCGTCCCGCCTGGACTGGGAGGCACCCGCGGCCCCGCACAGCAGGCGAGATGCCTTTTCCACTGGAATGTGCGCTGGAGCGCAAAACTTAAACCAAGCAAGACCACAATTCCAGCGGGTGGGAGAGCAAAGGCGCCTCTAGCCTGGACTGGGAGGCCCCCGCGGCCTCGCACAGCAGACGAGATGCCCTTTCCACTGGAATGTGCGCTGGGGCACCAAAATAGCAAGCAAGACCGCAATTCGAGCGGGTGGGAGAGCCAAAGGCGCCTCCCTTCTATTGTACCGAGCGCCTGAGAGCACCAGAGCCGACAATGCTAGTTTTCAGGCAGTGTGGCCCCCCGGTAATGATCATAAAGTTTTTGCGTACATTGTAAAATGAACAAATGTCAGGAATCAGGCGACATTGTAAAATGAACAATTGTCAGGAATCAGGCGAATGAGAGCGTAAAATGTTTTGCACACATTGTGTAGAAATGAGAAAATGATATACTCGACATTGTAAAATGAACAAATGTCAGGAATAAGGCGAATGAGAGCGTAAAATGTTTTGCACACATTGTGTAGAAATGAGAAAATGATATACTCGCAAGACGTAAAATGTTTTGCACACATTGTGTAGAAATGAGAAAATGATATACTCGCAAGACTGTAAAGGCGATGTAGAAATGAGAAAATGATATACTCGCAAGACTGTAAAGGCGTGCGTTCCGTCCCTCGTTCTGAAGCTGGAATGATCGCTTGGGCTGGCCTGCTAGTGCGGCAGAGAGCCGGGCATGCGCAGTGACTGTTTTGCCTATGGAAATTCTCCAGTCCGCCATGGTCACGCGGCGACCTTTTTTCTGGCGTCCCCCATAAATGGCCTTGCCCTCCGTGCAAAAACCTTTCTGCCACACAGAAAGCGATCCCAGGATCGCACTGATGCTGAGGTATCGCGCCAGCCACTTTGACGAATAGCGCGGGATTCCCAGCAGTTGCAGGCCTGGCACCACCCGCTGATGGACAGTGCCCAGGCTGCCGACCACGATCACGATTACTCGGCAACGATAGCCCAGTGCGGTGATTTCCTGACACAACTGGATGTATTTTTCGAACTTCTTGTTGTAACAAGTGTCGATGTGAGCGTCAAAAGGAACGGCTATCTCTGCAAGCAGCACTTCGTGATTTTCTTCTCGAATAAGCGTGATGTCTGGTCTTGTTGTTGTGGACACGAAGGGGGTATTGCTGTGGAACAGCTGCGGAGACACCACGCTGTCCTTGAGCACGATGCACGAATCTGTCTGAGGCAAGTTCTTACAAATGAGATCTACGACTCGGTTGTGTCTCGCTTGGTACAGCTTCTGGTATTTCGTGCATCCATTCAAAATGTGAGACGCTGTGTCGCTTGGATGATTGCATAGTGCACAGGACCTAGAATACAACTGGGGGTAGTACGTCGCAAGAAGACTGTTGCACTGGAGAAGTTGCAGCCTACCCCTCACGACAAAGCGCACGACACTGTCCTTGAGTTTCGTGTTCAGCAGGAAAGCCGACGACAGCTTGTGGTCTGCTGCGGTTGCCTCCCTTTGAATTCTGCCCCGGGAGCGGTAGTACTAATGACCGCAATATACCGCAATATACCGCAATATACCGCAATACACCGCAATATACCGCAATACCCCCAAATACACTCTCAGAAAAGAAAAAAACATCAACAGATCGATGCTAAAAACGTGCTTTTGATATTGCGCGATCATGCCGAGAAGAAAACAACGTTCGGAGAAGTTTAGACACAGTAGATCACGCTGCTACATGCAGCCTGTTTTGCAAGGCGTCTACGTGATCTACTGTGTCTAAACTTCTCCGAACGTTGTTTTCTTCTCGGCATGATCGCGCAATATCAAAAGCACGTTTTTAGCATCGATCTGTTGATGTTTTTTCTTTTCTGAGAGTGTATTTGGGGGTATTGCGGTATATTGCGGTATATTGCGGTATATTGCGGTCATTAGTAGTACCCAGTAGGTACTACTAATGACCGCAATACACCGCAATATACCGCAATACCCCCAAATACACTCTCAGAAAAGAAAAAAACATCAACAGATCGATGCTAAAAACGTGCTTTTGATATTGCGCGATCATGCCGAGAAGAAAACAACGTTCGGAGAAGTTTAGACACAGTAGATCACGTAGACGCCTTGCAAAACAGGCTGCATGTAGGCCTATTCGACAGCAGCGTGATCTACTGTGTCTAAACTTCTCCGAACGTTGTTTTCTTCTCGGCATGATCGCGCAATATCAAAAGCACGTCTTTAGCATCGATCTGTTGATGTTTTTTTCTTTTCTGAGAGTGTATTTGGGGGTATTGCGGTATATTGCGGTATATTGCGGTATATTGCGGTCATTAGTACTACCCCCCTGGGAGTGTTTCTCTCGGGTCATGGACGCTTCGCCCCATTTGCCTGTTCGCCCCAACCTCTTCGCCCCACATTCTTGCCTGTTCGCCCCACATTCTTGCCTGTTCGCCCCACTATCCTGGACTCTTCGCCCCACTATCTAAACCGCTTCGCCCCACAATCCAAACTCGAGTAAATGCCGGAAAACACCGGAAAACACATACAAAAACCATGAAAATGTCAATTTTAATCATTAGTTTTTGTTGTGCGAATTGATTTTCCCGGTATTTTGTTGTTGATGTTAATGTTGCTAGCTGCGTATTTTTCAGGTGTTAGTTCATGATGTTTTGTAAATTTATTTGTGGAGTTGTACATGTAGTGAAACCGACGAAGCACAGTTGATTTTTGTGTATCGATTGGCCTTGACCCGCGATCGAGTTAAGCTAAAATTAGCTTGTTGTGTTACGCGACGTACGTTAGTCGATTTCCGCCTCGAGCTTCGGAGATTGGAGATTGTGCTGTTGCTTTCGCGAAAAATTGTGGAAGTTATAGCGATTTGAAGTTGAAAACTCAGTCGAGTTTCGGAGCGGGTGCTGCATGGACGTTTCGCGAATTCGCCCCATTTGCCAGTTCGCCCCACTATCCAAACCTCTTCGCCCCACTATCTAAACCGCTTCGCCCCACAATCCAAACTCGAGTAAATGCCGGAAAACACCGGAAAACACATACAAAAACCATGAAAATGTCAATTTTAATCATTAGTTTTTGTTGTGCGAATTGATTTTCCCGGTATTTTGTTGTTGATGTTGTTGATGTTAATGTTGCTAGCTGCAGCAGTCACGACTTGTTTTGAGAAAACGGACCTCAAAGTTTTGCATGCAATCCTCACACATTCTCCTTAGCAACAGGGTCTTAGAATTATCCAATCATCTTGATTTTTTGCACAGCAGAAGAGAAGGGGATTTCACACCTTTTCTGAAAAAATGGTCCACATAGTACAGAGCATGCCAGTGCAAGTTACACTGCCACCCCCCACCCCCACCCCCGAAAAATCGCAAAAAAGCACTTGAATATACTGTATATTTGCATGTTGTATTCTCATTAGTGTGTTCAAATCTCGCACCAGTTTTGTTAGATCAGCACAATGAAAATCACCCTATCCCCATCCCCACTCCACCCTCCCTTCACCACCGCCACCCCCCTGTGGGCTGGGGGTGAAAATAGACCCACCGCGTTTCCCTATGCGATTCGTAAGAGACGAATAAATAGGGACATTGTGACTTTACCCCTGGCAGTGAATGGCAGATCAGTTGGTCCTCAGGCCCTCACTCATATTGAATCTGGAAACAGCAGGGAAAGGGAAAAAATCTGTATCAGTTTCGCCAGGTCCCAAGTTTTGTGTAAGTTGTGAGTGTTTGATGGCTTGTTTGTTTGAGGATGCAGTTCTGCATGTTGCCAGTCACTGGGAAACAGATGGCTATGCTCCTGTCCATTTTGCAAATATTCAGTCTCAACATTTGAGGTACCTGGCAATTTATACTGATTTGGAATATTGAAGACCAAGAAGAATATTTGTTGTTATGTTGCATTATGAAGCCATTTAAGGCATATATATATACAGCATTTGAATTATCTTGTAAGTACAATCATACTTGTTCCATATTATGAGGTATCTGGTGTTACTTATAAAGATTTGAAGGCAGCCATGTGATCGGAATGGAGAGGTTCAATTTCAGTT
>JAWQFJ010002547.1:6290-16290 GCA_034096865.1 Theodoxus fluviatilis
ACTTCAAACAGAATGACTCTCCCACCCCACACATGGACACCCCTACCAGCATCCCGGCCCCATTAACACACACATAATGAATAATTGAAATAAGCCCCAAAAAACCACAAAGAAACAAACACATGTCATAGCCTGTGTGTCTTTCAGTTGTTTATCTCGTCCTCTTTTAACATTCTCGATTACTGATGGACACAGAGTCATGATCACTCAAAACCCATTCTGTTCTTCTGGCGTAAGCCATGATGTTTGTTAAACAAAACTTAGGTTTTAGGCCTAACACACAATCAGAAATCTTAACAGATCTGCCCCCCTTCACACCAGATTCAACACAACAATCACTGTCCTTCTTAGTCATATTCCTGTCCTCATTCACCTTCTTTCACAGGAAGTTTGGACGTCATACAACCATGAACACTCTCACAGTTCACATTCACAACACGGCAAATATTCATCAATTTTTTTTTTTGTTTGCAAAACGACGCAAACAAACTCGATGCAGGAGCGATAATTAGACTGACTCTCTCTCTCTCTCTCTCTCTCTCTCTCTCTCTCTCTCTTTCTCTCTCTCTCTCTCTCTCTCTCTCTCTCTCTCTCTAGGTCTGCCTCTGTCTCTGTCTCTCTGTCTGTCTCTGTCTCTGTCTCTGTCTCTCTCTGTCTCTGTCTCTCTCTGTCTCTGTCTCTCTCTCTCTCACTTACTCTCATACTTTCTTCCCTTCCCCCCCCCCCCCCCCCCCCCAGCCCCCCCCGCCCCTCCCCTCCCTCTCTCTCTCCTCTCTCTCTCCCCTCTCTCCTCTCTCCTCTCTCTCGCTCTCTCTCTCCTCTCCTCCTCTCCTCTCTCTCTCCTCTCTCTCTCTCTCATCTCTCTCTCTCTCTCTCTCCTCTCCCCCTTCCCTCCCTCCCTCCCTCCCTCCCTACCCCTCCCTCCCTCCCTCCCTCCCTCCCTCCCTCCCTCCCTCCCTCCCTCCCTCCCTCCTCCCTCCTTCCCCCCCCCCCCCACTCCCTCCCTCCCTCCCCTCCTCCCTCTCCCCCCCTCCCTCTCTCTCTCTCTCTCTCTCCTCTCTCTCTCTCTCTCTCTCTCTCTCTCTCTCCTCTCTCTCCTCTCTCTCTCTCTCTCTCTCTTTCTCGTGTATGCATTTATGTGTGTGTGGCAAAGGACCGACCCAACTGAAGGAAGCGACAGCCACCTTTAAGGAGCCCGGATGGAGCCGACCCGCCATTGCCAGGGAAAGAAGAAAGGCTGCGGCTCAGGACATCTGCAGAGCTGTCTTCCGGTGTCCCCGCTGTCCCCGTCTGTGTGGCTCCCTCCCTCCCTCCCTCCCTCCCTCCCTCCCTCCCCTCCTCCCTCCCTCCCTCCCTCCCTCCCTCCCTCCCTCCCTCCCTCCCTCCCTCTCCTCCCTCCCCTCCTCCCTCCCCCCCCCTCTCTCTCTCTCTCTCTCTCTCTCTCTCTCTCTCTCTCTCTCTCTCTCTCTCTCTTTCTCGTGTATGCATTTATGTGTGTGTGGCAAAGGACCGACCCAACTGAAGGAAGCGACAGCCACCTTTAAGGAGCCCGGATGGAGCCGACCCGCCATTGCCAGGGAAAGAAGAAAGGCTGCGGCTCAGGACATCTGCAGAGCTGTCTTCCGGTGTCCCCGCTGTCCCCGTCTGTGTGGCTCGCGTATATTGGCCTTGCGTGTCACATCAAGAAACACATTTGGAGGAGAAATAAAAGTGTACAGTCTGCCATTATTGCTTGTGACTGGGAGCCACCAATTGCTGAAATGCATTCAGCTCTTGTGAGTGTTCGTTCCCTCAGTGCATTTGTGGGTGGATTGGGGATATATCTAAGTGCCGGGGTCGGGTGTACAGTTACTGAAAAGAAGAGTAGAAGACAAGCAACCGACTGTTTCTTTCATGAGCAAGTCTGGCCCTGAAGAGGGCCGTTTGGGGGTTGTACTGCCGCCGATGCGGGTAATCACCGCTACAGGATGGAGAGGCAGCGGGTTGGCAGGGGCGTGCAGCGATGCTCTGTATTTCTTTACGGCAAGCTTTCGAAGCTGAGGCTTCTTCATCAGGCCAAAGTAACAAGGCTGGCTGTGGAAAAGAAATATATACTGTGACAAGGGCCGGTGAAACACGTGCAGGGCGGCGAGGTAGTGAGGCGAGTTCAGTGAAGGTTTTTTGTGGGTGGATGTGGATGTGAGAGTGGTTTGTGTCTATGTTGAATTCATGCTGTGCTACAAGTAACAAGGTTCCTCATTTGCTTCAGGCCATCTGATCTCCTTGCTGGAGACACTAGGATCTCACTCCATCACCGCTGCGGAGCTGAAGCAGCTCATAGGACTACTGCATCTTGACGAAGAGAACCAGCAGGTATTGGCAGAAAGGATGTGGTGGGCCTGAGAGGGAGTGCATTCATGCACACCAGCTGCTTACCTGTGCTTGATAGTTGGATGGTGACAGGTGGACTGCAGGCAATGTATAAAAAGAGGTGCAAACCTCCACCAAGAGCACCAAAAGTTTTCTTCCACGGCCTGTATAAAGCAGGTGACTGCAGTACTAGTAGACAACATTCACAAACCCACTCGCTCGCCCTCATGCACTCTGCCCTGATCTCGCGCGAGGCTAGGCGAGGCTAAAAATACATATCAGCTATGCCACAGCGAGAGGCTACAGTGTAGGCGATAACATTTCTCTTTATGGTTGTAATTCCCCAACTAGATAACAGATAACTCCTGAATTTGATTGATTGTTCCTTGGATGAAACCTGTACCTTGCATTAAATTTCATGAGAATCTGTTGAGAACGTTTTGAGTTGTTTTGCCACATAACAAACAAACAAGCCGAGGTGAAAACATTACCTCTTTGGCAAAGGTTACACTTGTATTCCAAAGTGACTCTTCATTAACCGTCTTTTGTTGTTGGTAAAAATATAAATTTGTTCTCTACAATTGATCTGTTCATGGAAAGGAAGATGGTTAGAAGGATTTCCTACAGACATGGAGGCAAACCCCCGGAGAAAGTAGGTTTCAGGTATCTGTTGATGGAAAGGAAGATGATTAGAAGGATTTCCTACAGACATGGAGGCAAACCCCCGGAGAAAGTAGGTTTCAGGTATCTGTTCATGGAAAGGAAGATGGTTAGAAGGATTTCCTACAGACATGGAGGAAAACCCCCCAGAGGAAGTAGGTTTCAGGGTAGGGATTGGTGGTTTGTGGTGCTTGTTAGTTTATATATCTCATCACTTGCATCCGAGTCTAAAAAAAAAACTTTTACATTTTATCCCTTGTCATTGGGCCTTATCTTCAGTATTGTGTGTGTGTGTGTGTGTGTGTGTGTGTGTGTGTGTGTGTGTGTGTGCGCGCACGCGTGTGTGTGTACATGCGTGCATGTATGTGCATGTGTGTGTGTATGTGTGTATGCATGCGTGGGTGTGGGTGTGCACATGCACATACCCGCATGTGTGCATGAGCACATGTGTGCATAATTACACTATATTAGTGAACTCACTTGTGAATGGCCAAACGATTTTGTCACCATTCCATAATGAAATGATGATGGTGCTTCGATCATGCCATGAAATGTATTTTGTGAACAGAAACAGTACAAGAAGTCAAGTTGTGAAGGTACTACATGAGGAAGTATGCAACGGTTAACCTGTTACTTCATGGAAACACCATTTTCTCTAGTAGGGGAGTCAAAAATGATGGCTGCCCAACATATGTGAAGCTTGCTGCATAAATGCGTGCATTTTTTAAAGAAGCCTGCATGTCCAGGCCTTGTAGAGCATGATTTTTTCAAGCCTTGGCATGCTGCGTTGTTGTGAAACCCTCTTTGAACCAAATCCCCATCTCCTTCCCTTTGAATTGTAGCCCTTGGAGGTAAGTTAGATTTTCTTTTCACCTTTGCATGCCCAATAGATTCCTGTAACACTTGCTTGCAGAGCTCTGTGCTTAGTCTCCTTGTGTGTAGATGTATGTGTTGTTCTGTGTGTGTGTGTGTGTGTGTGTGTGTATGTGTGTGTGTATGTGTGTGTGTACATGTGTGTGTGTGCATGTGTGTTTGTGTGTGTACATGTGTGTGTGTACATGTGTGTGTGTGTGCATGTGTGTGCGTGTGTGTTTGTGTGTGTGTGTGTGTGTACATGTGTTTGTGTGTGTGTGTGTGTGTGTGTGTACATGTGTGTGTGTGTGTGTGCGTGTGTGTGTGTGTGTGTGTGTGTGTGTGTGTGTGTGTGTGTGTGTGTGTGTGTGTGTGTCTGCATGTGTAATGGAAAAGGAGGAGGAGACAGGTGAATGGGAAGGTGATGGATGTCAAGAGAGAAGGTCGCTGCATGCCACTGAGACACACTTACTGCATGCAAGACCTCTCGTTGGAGCTCTGCTGCCAGTCTCCATCCGCCAGTGCGGAAAGACTGTGCTTTGTAGCAAAGGCATCCTGTCTTGTGTGCAGTCTGGTGCCAAACCTCTGTCTTCCTTTGAGTTTTGTCTCTGTCTCACTGGTGACGTATGTCTTAATGGTGACGTCTGTCTCACTGGTGACGTCTGTGTCACTGGTGACATCTGTGTTGCTGGTGACGTCTGTCTTGCTGGTGACATCTGTGTCACAGGTGACGTCTGTCTCGCTGGTGACGTCTGTGTCGCTGGTGACGTTTGTGTCACTGGTGACATCTGTCTCACTGGTGACATCTGTCCCACTGATGACCTCTGTGCTGCTGGTGACGTCTGTCTCACTGGTGACGTCTGTCTCACTGGTGACGTCTGTGTTGCTAATGACGTTTTTTTCACTAGTGACGTCTGTGTCGCCAGTGACGTCTGTGTCACTGGTGACGTCTGTGGCGCTGGTGACATCTGTCTCACTGGTGACGTCTGTCTCACTGGTGATGTCTCTGTCACTGGTGACGTCTGTGTCGCTGGTGACATCTGTGTCTCTGGTGACATCTCTGTCACTGGTGACTTCTGTGTCACTGGTGACGTCTGTGTGTCGCTGGAGACGTCTGTCTCACTGGTGAAGTCTCACTGATGACGTCTGTCTCACTGGTGACGTCTCACTGGTGAAGTCTCATTGGTGACGTCTGTCTCGCTGGTGACGTCTGTCTCACTGGTGACATCTGTCTCACTGGTGACGTCTGTCTCACTGGTGACATCTGTCTCACTGGTGACATCTGTCTCACTGGTGACGTCTGTCTCACTGGTGACGTCTGTCTCACTGGTGACATCTGTCTCACTGGTGACATCTATCTCACTGGTGATGCTCTTATGATGCAGGGAAGATGAAATTCCAAACACAATGTACATATGAAACATAAAGCAGATTATTGTAACAGCCCAAACTGAGAAAGGGCTATCCCCAAGGCATTTAATCCAGCATTAAACCAGGGATATCCTACACCCCTAGATGATTCACATGATCTGATTTGTTTTGTACTTTGGCAGCCCATCTTTTACCGATGTTTAACAGCACAAGGGTGCAGTAGATGATATTTTTTGCAGAAATGTCAAAGGGAGAATAAAAAGAAGAAAGATTTGAAATAATTTCTTCTTTTGGAATGTGAGCCATGCCTGACTTCCTCATCTTTTTGGTTGAGCATGGTTGTGAGGAAGAGGATTTCTGTCGGCTGTACTCGAATACTTCTGCAAAGTCAAGTTGAAGCAATGTCTTTTCCTGTTGTATTTTGAGTATGTGACTAGATGTCTGCTTTTTGTGTGGGCTGTCAGTAACCAGTCACAGCTTGTAGATCTGTAGGCATCATGCACAGTGAACTTTGCTGCAGGACGGATAAGAAGGTCTGTCTGCATCGTCACGCTGGCGCTTTTTTTAGTTGTGGTTCACCTGCTAAGCGTGCCACATGTACAGAGTGTGAACTCTTGGCTTGGATGATTTGGGCTCACAACTTTATCTGTCTTGCCCTCTGCAGTTTTGGCTCTGTTAGAATCTGGCCTCAGTAATACTGCTGCTTTGCAGTTGTAATTTATCTACTAAACATATCTCCTAGTAACATAAGGTGAATTTTGGGGTTAAATCACTTGGGCCCACAACTTTGTCTATCTTGTCCTTTGCAGTTTTGGCTATGTGTGAGAATTTGGCCTCTGAGTTGTGATACTGACACTTTTCAGTGGTGATTTATGTACTAAACATGTCTCTTAGTTTAGAGTGTAAACTTTTGGCTTGAATTTCTTGGTCGTGAAACTTTCTGTGACTGTACCCAGCAGGGCTTCAGTTCTATGTTAGGACTGGGCATCGCTGCATTGTCGTAATGAAGTGTAAAATTTTTTGTCCATCTGCAACACATTCTACTCTAGAATGTTAAAGTGTTTAGTTTGAATTACTACAAGTTGTTTTGTTCATGACGATGAAAGTTGGACCTTGCTGTAGGCTCCAGGGGAATCTTATCAGTCTGCGGTCCCTCAGCACCTCCTTCGACATTTTCCTTTGCCATTACTGAGAACTTGACTACCTGACAAGCTGATGCATACCCTAAAGGGAAGTCAGCAAAAAAGATGGCGGTGTGCCTATGATGGGATGGGGGACTACCAACATTATGGAGGAAATTGACATATTCTTCTCTCTCTCTCTCTCTCTCTCTCTCTCTCTCTCTCTCTCTCTCTCTCTCTCTCTCTCTCTCTCTCTCTCTCTCTCTCTCCTCTCTCTCTCTCTCTCTCTCTCTCTCTCTCCTGGTCTGTTGAATTCTTGGGGGAAGGACCTTACCAGCTCTTTGCTCTGGTTATTTTCCGACTGTCTTAGTTCAGATCAGTTCTGTTCAGTTCAGGTCTGTTCAGATCAGTTCTGTTCAGTTCAGTTTGGTTCTGTTCTATTCAGTTATGTTCAGTTTAGGTGTTGCATGTTGAATTTTATCATTGTTTATAAGAATGTCTTTAAAAGATGGTTGATTTGCACTTGTCTAGTTTTAGTCTGGCAAATTAAAAAAAATATTAATTAAAAGAATCTGCTGCAGGTGCAGTTATTTGATTTTTGTTCATTATTGTAAAAACATATTAATTTTGTAAGTGTGTATTACATCAGCTGCAGTTTTGTTGTAGTGCTCGCACGCTAGTAGGATTTGACAACCGTAAGTCTGATCTGCAAGAGAAATAATGCATTATATTTTTGTAGTATTTGTTTTGTGAATCTTTGTCAAAATAGATGCCACTGTCGTCAATCAGTCACATGACAGGATAACTGGATGGTTGAGTAAAAATCTTTTTATTCTTTGAAATTTGAAACCTTTTAGCTTGGGAGATGAGTGACCGCTATTTTTCCTTGTCGAGTGCAGTGTTTAAGCTTCTCTATCATGTCCGACATTTCATTGGTTATCTTATGTAAGCCAAGTATCCATCCGTACCAGTTTTATTCACTGTGACATACTCTCCAGTCGAGTGCCACGAGGAGATCTTTGACTGCCTGCCTTAAACTGCAACAATGATGTGGATCATTAGAGCAATAGTTTCCTCATGAATAGGTCATAGATAATGTCGATGTCAATCCTTGTGGCATGTTCTGTGGCTTTAAGGTAATGTAGACAGTAGTCAAAACTGCCTGAACATCCTGCCTGTGCCTCTGTCTTCAACACACCCAACACCATGGATTTACAGGTCGTCTGCCGTTCCAGTTTGCATTCTCACCTCTTCATCAGCAAATGCCATGTATGGTTTCTGTGAGTCAAAAGGGCACCATGACCCGTGATGTCAAAGGGCATGACCCAAAGTGTCAAAGAGCATGACCCCTAAAGGCACAACCTCTGGTTGAGATGGCCTTCACGTGCTATGCATGGTTGTGCTGGTCAAACCTATGGTGGTGATGCTGCATTGTGTGTTGGCAGATTCCCTACTGCACGCGTTTGATGCGTGCGCTGTCCACCATGGCACGACGCAGTGGGAGGGAGTCGGCACTGCACTTCTTTGACCTCCAACACCCCGGGGATGTAAGTCCTGTCATGTCAACAGCGACGATTATTATGATGGAGATGATGACAATGGTAATGATAATGATGAAGACGGTGGTGGTAATGATGATGATGATGACGACGACGATGATGATGACAGTGACAATGATGGTGATGATGATGATGATGATGGATAATGATAGATATGATGATAACAATTGTAATGATGACAGTGGAGATGACAGTGATGATAATGACAGTGATGAGGATGACAGCGCTGCTGCTGCTGCTGCAGATGATGATAGTAATGACAATGACAGTTATGATGATGCCAGTGACGATAGTAACATTGATGATATCTGTTGATAAATGCTGTGATGACAATGACAGTGGTGATGATGACCAGTGAAAAAGGCAGTGATGATGATGACAGTGGTGATGATGACTATTGATAATGGTAGTGATAATGATTACTGATAATGACAGTGAAGATGACAGTGACAGTAAAGACAGTCACAATGATGGAGATGCTACTGCTTTAGGGCATATCACTGCCCGCACTACTAATATTGATTATGACAGTGATGATAATGACTCTAGTGATGATGACTATTGGTAATGACAGTGATGATGACAGTGACAATGTAGGCAATGACAATGATGGAGGTGCCACTGCTGCAGGCCATGTCACTACCCACACTACTACTGTTGATAATGACAGTGATGATGACAGTGAATATGACAGTGACAATGAAGACAGTGATGATGATGATGCTACTGCTGCAGGGCATGTCACTGCCACACTACCACTGTTGATAATGACAGTGATAATGACAGTGATGAAGACAGTGATGATGACAATGGTGATGACAGTGATGATGACAGTGATAGTGACAGTGATGAAGACAGTGATGATGGAGATGCTACTGCTGCAGGGCATGTCACTGCCCACACTACCACTGTTGATAATGACAGTGATAATGACAGTGACAGTGATGATGACAGTGACCGTGATGATGACAGTGACAATGATGGAGATGCTACTGCTGCAGGGCATGTCACTGCACACACTACCACTGTTGATAACGACAGTGATGATGACAGTGATGACGACAGTGATGAAGACAGTGATGATGACAGTGATGACGACAGTGATGAAGACAGTGATGATGATGGAGATGCTTCTGCTGCAGGGCATGTCACTGCCCACACTACCGCGATGGCCAAGTCAGACCTGCACTCTGCATCTGTGGTTGTGTCTGGACCCCAATCTGGACAGCTCTCTCTTCCACCTGGCCGACCCCCGCCACTTCCGTCGACACCTCTACAGGTGATGGATGGAGGGAGACTCAAAGAAAAAGAGAGAGAGAGACACACACTTGCATGTCACGTGCATGCACACACACACACACACACACACGCATGCATGCACACATGCCCACGCGCGCACACACACACACACACACACACACACACACACACACACACATGCACACACACAGACCGGACAGGATAGACAGACAGGACACAGACCAGACAGGACAGAGAGACAGACAGACAGACAGACAGACAGACAGACAGACAGACAGACAGACAGACAGACAGACAGACAGACAGACAGACCAGGACAGGACAGGACAGACAGACAGACAGACAGACAGACAGACAGACAGACAGACAGACAGACCAGGACAGGACAGGACAGACAGACAGACAGACCAGGTCAGGACAGACAGAGAGTCTGAGAGACAAACAGAACAGACGGGACACACAGACCAGACAGACAGACACACAGACCAGACAGACAGGACACACAGACCAGACAGACAGGACACACAGACCAGACAGACAGGACACACAGACCAGACAGACAGACACACAGACCAGACAGACTCACAGACCAGACAGACACACAGACCAGACAGACAGACACACAGACCAGACAGACACACAGACAGACTGACTCATGCAGATGGACAGAATCTTTGTACATTCATTGCCTTTGTTGAATAACTAGTGAGGTAACACGCCAACTGCTCATTATTAAGTATTTTCTCGTGAAAGTGGACCATATTAAATCCATTCTGTGAACTTAAGTCAGTATTGACTCTGGCACAGTTCGCAATGAATGCGTAATAG
>JAWQFJ010002547.1:21290-28790 GCA_034096865.1 Theodoxus fluviatilis
ACGCATTTTAATGTCGGTAGACATACATTTTTCTCTTCTTTTCTGGCTTTTAACAAGTGTTTTCCCATACACTCTACAAGGATATCCCTGCAGCTGCAGCAGAGGAAAACTATAGGATTCAAATAATTATGCAAAATATGTACATATTTGTTGACTACATTTTAGCATGCATGTTGCTATGTTAGCCATCCATACACTGATACAGTTGGTCTGATACAGTAGTGGAAAGGTGACTGACCCCTTTCTTTTCAAATTAAATAAAACATTTAACGAGACAATAGACTAAGTAAAGAAACAAAATCCCAACCCCCCCCCCCCCACACACACACACCCCCCCCCCAAAAAAAAAAAAAGAAGCCAGCCAGCCAGCCAGCCAGCCAAACGGCCAGCCAACCAACAAACCAACCAGCCAACCAACCAACCAACCAGCCAACCAACCAAACAGACGGCCAGCCAGCCAACCAACCAACCGACCAACCAACCAACCAGCCAGCCAGCCAACCAACCAAAAAAACCAAAGCAATAACAATAACAATGTATATTGTTTCATAAAATGTTTTTGTTTAATTTGAAAACATAGGGGTCTGTTGTCTTTTCCACTACTGTATTAGACCAACTGTACAGATAGTATCAGTCCCAGCAGCTTTTTTGCTCAGCTGTGTTTGCCAATACACGCTTCAGCATATAGCCATTATGCCAAATGAAACAAAATGTTGTTATGGTAACATGCCAGAAAAAAATTTGGGTTGATAGGTCGGCCTGAACTTTAAAAAAAAAGGTTTTACAGAAGAGGTCAGATCAAACAGCCACAATTTCTCATTTACTGAAATACTGAATTTTAAATATTTAAATTGTGGACTCCCCAATTGCCCATAAGGCAGGGAAGAAGGAACTGCACAGAGTACATTGATTAACATCGATTTCTCTTCTTCTTTTTTTCTTTTTCTTTTTTGTTCTTTGTTCTTTTTCTTTCTTTTCTTCTTTTTTTTTCACCATCGAATGAAAGACTAGGGTCGGCAGAAAAAAAGTGTCGGTCGAGTTACTGTAACAGGAACTTTTTTTCCTCTTGCAGCCCCTCACAGCATGCCGGGTAGGGGCCCCGGGACTGCGCTCCGCCTTGGATCTTCTCCCAGGATCCAACCCCCCACCTGCTGAAGCCAAGAAGCAGTCTCCTCTCAAGTCCCTCATCCAGGTACGTTCCAGAAATCTCTACCGTAACTGTAACCATGTTTGTGTAAGGAACCCTTCAAGTTTCACCAGGACAGTTGAGACTAAATTCAGATGGTGAGTTTTCAAACTGATTTGAAATCTCCCTCGTAACTATGTCTTTGTAAGGGACTAAATTCAGATGGTGAGTTTTCAAACTGATTTGAAATCTCCCTCGTAACTGTGTCTTTGTAAGGGACTAAATTCAGATGGTGAGTTTTCAAACTGATTTGAAATCTCCCTCATAACTGTGACTTTGTAAGGGACTAAATTCAGATGGTGAGTTTTCAAACTGGCTTTGATCTGATGATATGACACGGAGGCTGGTTTCTCGGAGCCAAGGATCAGCGCGGAGAAATTCTTTGGCAACATGCCCTCTGGTGAGTGTGTGGGCCATTCTTTGAGCATTACACCCTGGCAAACATTGCACGTGGAAATCTCTGTCTTTATAGCCTTGTGGAGACTTCTTTGGGGGTTTACCTTAGGCTTGATGATGTCACGTACTGTGGAATCTTTCCTTGTTCATGGGGCCCCCCCACGGGTTGGGGGGTCAGAATAGACCCACCGTGTCTCCCCACGCATTTCATAAGAGGGAAATCAGGGCTTGACTGATGCTTCATCTTGACTTGTTTAATTTATTTCATGATCAATGGCCTTAAATAGCCTTCAAAGGCTGATAGGCCATAACAACTCCATTCATTCATTCATTCATTCATTAATTCATGCATGCATTCAAGGGCCCAAGTATTGCTGACAAGTCCAAACCTGGATGCACACACTGGGTGGAAGACAGTGTGGGCACTGGAATGCTGCTGTTGCTGGTGTAGTGGAGAACTTCACAAGACATGCACATGAGTTTGTTTCTGGTGGAGAAAGAGTTGCACTGGAATAACCCCTCTCTCAGTCTTGCAGGCCTGAGTCCAGTGGTTCATGGTCTTTGTTCTCTTGTGTATACTTCAGAAATAGCTTTGCTGTAATGTGTTGGACAGCCAAACGTGTTTATGCATTGTAGTAAAGGATGAATGTCTCATCTTTAAAATTAGGGGTGGAGGTGGGTTGGGGGTGTAGGTGGGTGTATTTAAGCAGTGCTTACAGCCTGAACCGTCCCAATTATGACTCAGGGTAAGGATTAAACCTTTGAGCTGTGCATAAGATTTTCTCTATTTCTGAAGAGTGCTGCATCAAATTTCAAGGAAAAACAGACACCGATACCTGCTTTTTATGTTGTTGTTTTTGGCTGACCAGTAAAATCAAAGCTGAGCAGAACAGTAATCCTGAGATTCAGAGCTCCAAATGCTAATGCAGTTATGAAGCCACAATCGTCACGTAGTGCACCCAAGGAGTTAATAACTTTTGTTGCCGATGGAGCTGTTGCTTCTAAACCTCGCTGTCATTGCAGGGTGCACTGAAGACCAACACCAATCACCCCGATGTGACCACGGTGCCAATAGGCACGCAGGATGAGATCTGGGGACCGCCAGTTACGCTCTGTGGGCAACTTGGATCCTTGGCCCTCCTCCATGATGCAGCCTCCCTGTCCCAGGCCCGCGCCCTCTATGTCCTAGGTCAGTGCTCCCTGGGGAGCATAGAGGATGAAAGATATGCAAGGGAGCATAGGAGTTGTGATGAAGTGAGATGGGGAGGGGAGAGGTGAAGGATGTGGAGAAATGTGATGGTGCATAGGAGGAGGGTGAAGTTTGGGGGGATGGAGGGTCAGGGATGTGTGAGTGAGCATAGGGGGTGAAGATATTTGAAGGAGCTGGAGAAGAATGAGGGTATTTGTGATGGAGATAGGGGGAGGATGGGGGAAGCATAAGGGTGGAGCATTGAAGGAATGTAAGGATGATGGGACCACCATGGGTGTGTGTGTGTGTGTGTGTGAGTGTGTGTGAGTGTGTGTGTGTGTGTGTGTGTGTATGTGTGTGTGTTTGTGTTGAGGCTACCAACAACCTGGTTCACTTTTCTTACAGGCCCAAACCACTTTGCCTTGTTCAATGAAGACCCTGACCTTTCTGACCTCTATGGCAAGGTTGTGGCTCACTACAATGCCAAGGTGGGTTTCCTCTCCTTATGTTTGACTTCTTTCGGTTTTTCTACAAATATGGATAATGTCCCTGTCCCAAAGACCCCTGGTAACCTTTGGCTGGTTGGGATGGCCCTTGGTGCTGAGCTACTGAACCGGGCCCCTGAAGCCCAGCAGCCAGGGATTCCAGCTGATGAGGAGGGGACCCAGAGTGGCTCTTGAAATGTGGTGCTGCTAGTTAACTGAAAAGAGCGTGCGCTCACTCCACCAAAACTGCCCTTTTCAGGGCCATCTCCACTCCTGGAAAGAATACAGTCAGTTGCTGTTGTCTTTTTACCCTTTTTTCTTTTTTTTCTTTCTTTTTTCTGTCTTTTTTTCCCTTTTAGCAAACATTTCAACCGACCCTGGCACTCCATATCTTTACTGCTAATTAAGGCAACAAGATGAGCCTTCTGTGATAGATTAGTGCAGAAGATGTAGAAGAAAATGTATATTTGACAGACCCATTTCTGTATCCACAGTAAATCGTTTGAAAGTTTGTTCTATTCAGGGAAAAATGTTTTACAGGACTGCAGGCTACACAGCAATACTAACTGTGTAACAGCCATCTCTGGCTTCCGAGTGTGTGCGTTTTTGTGTGAGATGGCTGCAAGATATCTTTCAATGGTTGTGCTTGTGTGGGATTGTTGTTGTTGTTGTTGACATGATTCATTCATTGAGTGGAATAATTGTGTAACTGGTTGTTGAGAGATGGGTGTGTGAAATAGCTGTATTACAAGGTTGTGTGGGTTTGCTAAGTGGCTGTATGAGATGGGTGTGTGAAATAGCTGTATTACAAGGTTGTGTGGGTTTGCTAAGTGGCTGTATGAGATGGCTGTGTGAACAAATATGTGAGATGACTGTGAGATGGGCATGTGAGATACTACATGAACTATTTGTTTAAGATGGGCCTGTGTTAGAGACAGATTTTAGAAATGATCACATGGGTTGACAATGTTAGATGGATGTATGAGATGGCTGTAAGAAGTATTTTTTAAGATCGGCATGTGTTAGAGACAGATTTTAGAAATGATCACATGGGTTGGCTATGTGAGATGGATGTATGAGATGGCTATTAGAAGTATTTTTTTAAGATCGGCATTTGATAGAGGTGGATTTTAGAAATGATTACATGGGTTGGCTTTGTGAGATGGATGTATGAGATGGCAATAAGAAGTATTTTTTAAGATCGGCATTTGTTAGAGGTGGATTTTAGAAATGATTACATGGGTTGGATATGTGAGATGGCTATTTGAGGAATTTATTTGAAATGGTCATGTGTTTTATATATATAAAAACATTATAGAGGTTGACTATGTGAGATGGATGTGTGAGATGACGTCATGAGCTATGGGAATGTGTTAGAGATGGGTTTTAGGAATAATTACACGGGTTGACTATATGAGATGGATGTGTGAGGCATTTATTTTAAATGGGCACGTGTTTTATATACCAGTACATAAAAATTACAGGGGTTGATTATGTATGATGAATAAGAAGTATCTGTTGAAGCGAGCTCTGTTGTGGGCCAGAGCCTTGACACTTTGGAAACCCTTGTTGAGAGAAGACTTGCCAGTAAGTCCAGAGCTATTCTGCTCGATTCAGGGCATCCCCTCCACGTCGCACTGATGGATCTCCGCATCACACGGAATGGAAGATTTATCATGCCTCTGTGCCGAACAGAGCGTTTTCGGCGTTCTTTCATTCCTTCAGCTGTCAGATATTTTAACAGCAACTGAGCCATTGTACTGGCCACAGACAATCAGTGATGCTTTTTTAACAGAACTTCTTTATGTTAGATTTAAGGTCATGGTGGATTTATTTTTGGTCATTTTGACACTGTGTGTGTTGGTGTTGACACTAGCATGTATAACTATCTAGCTTAGTATGAATGTATGTATGTTTGTATGTATGCATGTATGTATGTGTTGGTGTGTCATGCTGTGTGCAAGTAAAAGGGCATTGTAGTCATACATATTAATTGATTTCATTATCATGGTTTCTCTGAGTTTATTATAAAAACCGCTGGCACTGAACCTCCAGGTTTTGGCATATAAATTTTTTAAAATTTAAATATCGGGTTCGAACCCGCAACCTCTCGAGAAAAGAGGGGGGAAAAACACACACACACAAAAACACAAAAAACCAGGTCGGGTTCCAACCCACAACCTCTCGAAAAAATAGAGAGAAAAAAATTTCAGCGCAGAATCGAACCTGGTCATGCATGACCAAGAGTCCAACGCTCTACCAGCTGAGCCATTAGAGAATTGATATGACGGAGTGTTTGTAAAGCATTTATAACGTTCTTTTCCCTAAACCCCCTTGCAAGCTAATCGGCCCAGGAAACAATCGACCATATATTTTAAACATGATGGATAGGTTCAGGAAGCTCCTATTATGACATGTTTTGTTTTGCTTTGGCATGTCATAGACGCTGAATTAACACTCACACAGTCACACAGAGGAGGAGGTGTATTATAGATGTTCACCCCAGACATGTGCATTGCAGCATTTGTACTCATTCATGCACAATACTACTACTACTACTACTAATAGTAATAATAATAATAATAATAATACAGACTACTTATACGCCCATACCTTCCCTAATAGGCAAGCTCATGGCGTTTACAATGAAAAGTCTACATTCATACAAAGCATTCCAACACTCGCACACTGCACAGTTGAAACAAAAAAGTTTTTGTTTTAGTAGGAAAAGATAACTCTCTTTGACTCGATCTGGCTATTCCGTCAATTGAAATCTCTGGGAGTGGGGGTGGGGGATTTCGAGTTTACGACCTACATAAATCAATTTCTTTTCAAACCTCGATTCTGAAAATTTGATACATTCATCGGACCTAACTTCCAGTAAGTGTGCAAAATGTCAAGGAAATCCGTCCAGTAGTTTTTGAGAAATCAGCCGTTAAGTCGGGACAGAGAGGCAGACATGCAAATAAAATCACGTCACATTATTGATGACGTCACACATTTTGCAATTTCGCCATTCCATCAATTGACTATTTAGGGAGGTGCTTTCGAGTTTACGACCTTAAAAAACCACTTTCTCTTCAAACCTCGATTCTGAAAATTTGATACATTCAATCGGACCTAACTTCCAGTAAGTGTGCAAAATGTCAGTGAAATCCGCCCAGCAGTTTTTGAGAAATCAGCCGTTAAGTCGGGACAGACACACACACAGATAAAGTCTGTAGGACCTCCAGTAAACCTGGAGGGATAACTTTTATAATCATTAATGACCCATGTATGCTGTTGACCAATTTAATTTCCTTATGGATTATTAAAATGATATGAGTTATGAAGATGAGCATGTGTTAGAGGTGGATTTTAGAAATTATTACATAGGATGTCTATGTGAGATGGATGTATGACAATGTGAGCTATTTGTTTAGAGATGGGAATGTGTTAGAGATGGAATTTTAAAATGATTACATGGGATGTTTTTGTGAGATGGATGTATGACAATGTGAGCTATTTGTTTAGAGACGGGAATGTGTTAGAGATGGAATTTTAAAATGAGTGTATGGGATGTCTGTGTGAGATGGCTGTGTGAGAGGGTGATGCCTGCCTCCAAGACTCACTCCTGTCCCTATCCAGGCCTGCAAGGACGGAGTGTGTGCCGACCTGTCACCCCACCAGCACCATGCGCACATGGTGGGACAGCACTGCAGTGCCTGGGATGTCAAGGTCAGTGTCTCTTGGGCGATCTCCTATGTGTTGGGGGTAAGAATAGACCCCCTGTGGATTGGGGGGTATTCCTAAGGGTTGGGGGTAAGAATAGAACCCCTGTGAGCTAGGGGTAAGAATAGATGCCCAATGGGTTGAGGGTAAGAATAGAACCCCTGCAGATTGGGGGTAAGAATAGACTCCTAATGGGTGCAGGGTAAGAATATACCCTCTGTGGGCTTGGGGGTAAAAATAGATCCCCAGTGAGTTGGGGGGTAAGAAAAGACTCTCTCCAGGTTGGGGTAAAAATAGGTCCCCTGTGGATTGGGGGTAAGAATAGACTCCCTAAGGGTTGGGGGTAAGAAAAGACCCCCTCTGAATTGGGAGTGACAATAGAATATGGGTTGGGGGTAAGAATGGACCCCCTGTAGGTTGGGGGTAAGAAAAGACCCCTGTGGGTTGGGGGTAAGAAAAGACCCCCTGTGGGTTGGGGGTAAGAAAAGACCCCCTGTGGGTTGGGGGTAAGAATAGATCCCCAGTGAGTTGGG
>JAWQFJ010002547.1:31290-33790 GCA_034096865.1 Theodoxus fluviatilis
TCTTGCAGACACCAAGCTTGAGCAGAACCAAGTGGCAGCATTCCTTGCTCTGCTCCGGAGCATGCTGCAGACGAAGGAAGTGAACCAGGACATCTTTATTTCCACGCACACCGCTGCCACCGTTGGGGCTCTGCTGCAGAGTGTGAGTCAGCACTTGTGGACTCCCCACACCCCCACCACTCAGTCTTTAAATAAACCCAGATTTTTTCCATCCCAGGGATAGAACCACGGCACTGCGCCTCACACATCGTCCAACCCCTAAGCATGCTTGCCTATCTATGCCTGTCAATAGACGGGGTTTAAAACGAGCAAGTAGAGGCTCCCAATACTTTACTATCGCCACCAAGGAGGTCACGTTTTTGGGTCCGTTGATGCTTGCATGCATTATTCTGTGTGCAAAATATCTGTTAGGTGAGGTGAGGTGGCCGAGTGGTTAGCGCGCTGGACCTACAGCCGCTTGCGGCCAGTGGGTGCGGCGTTTGAAGCCGCGCGGTCCCCAGAATTGCATCCTTGAGCAAGATGCTTAACTCCCATTGCTTCTCCTCACCCAGGAGTGAAACCGGGTACCAAATGGCCCTCTTTAGGGCTACCAAACGGCCCTCCTCAGGGCCTCTCCCCAGGTCCTTCGGATGAGACCTTAATAAACCGAGGCCTAAGTGCGCTTAGAACCACTGGATAAGGCGCATTATAAATATAATAAATTATTATTATTAAATTATTATTATTATTATCACGTTTTGGAATTGCCACCATAAACAAATTTAATCGCAGCATTGTTGGCTGCTGTGTGCCACAAGCTGGCATGTGTGTTCCACACAAGGAGACCACTAGCAGGCACTAAAATGAACTGAACTTCATAGTGTCAGGCCAGGCTAGCAGAATATACTGCCTGAATTATACAGGCCATGGAAGAACAGCCATTTTCTCAACAGCTGTAAGGCATTGAAAGCTAGCGGTCATGAGTTGAGCAGAACGTCTTGGATTATACAGGCCGCATCACAGGCATACCTTCATAAACCACTAGCAGTGCAAATGTGTGGCTTCCTTGGCGGAGGTTTGTGCTCATACAGCGCTCTCTAGTTTAAGGACTGGTGCATTGGTTGCTGAGTATGAGGAGAGGGAAGGGGTGTGGATTGGTGCCCTCAGGGAGAGTGAAAAAGACAAAAGCAAGTAACCAGAGGGAGGGCAGGAAAAAGAAAGCTCTCTCTCTGTCTCTCTGTCTCTCTGTCTCTCTCTCTCTCTGTCTCTCTCTCTCTGTCTCTCTCTCTCTCTCTCTCTCTCTCTCTCTCTCTCTCTCTCTCTCTCTCTCTCTCTCTCTCTCTCTCTCTATATATATATATATATATATATATATATATATATATATATATATATATAGATATATATTACTATTACAATGTCTTGTGGTGAGAGGGAGTGAGGAAAGGTGACCACCTTGGGAAGGGTATGGGTGACCGTGGAAGCTGAGGACAGTGAACAGACTGAAGAAAGAAAGACAGAAACCAAAGAGGGGGCAGCAGAAGTCTTGTTCACTCATTCACAGTCACCGTTTATCATCTATGGAAGCTGTTTTGTTGTTGGTTTTTTCCCATTCTCCATGAATTGAAAGACATTCCTAAAAGCACAGATATCAACATTAGAACAATGAGAATTCCTGGATCAGTAGAAGCTGCAGTATATATATATATATTTTTCTATTGACATTGAACGAGAGATTGAACGTCTGAGATACAATTGTAGGTCAGTCCACTATGTTGATTTCTCTCACATCTGCTGTGTCTTTTGATGGTGCTGCTTGAATAATCGTTGCCCTTAATGAGCAGATGCTGACCTGACCCTGTTTGAACTTGACCTCTGACCCCATGCACAGGTGCCAGCACACCTGGTGGATGTGTTTGTGCTGATGGCGGTACAGCTGTTGGTGGAGTCCAGCGCTGCTGTCAACAAACTGCTGCTGCAGCACCTCTACCAGTTCCTGCTCTTCGACTTCAGAGTCTGGAGCAAGTCAGAGTTCCCAGTACGCATAGGTGGGTACCCTGTTATGTAGTGTAGTGTAGTTTGTGTGGTGTAGTTTGTGTAGTGTAGTTTGTATAGTGTAGTTTGTGTAGTGTTGTCTAGTATAGTGTAGTTAGTGTTGTGTAGTTAGTGTAATGTAGTTAATCTAGTGTAATTAGTGTAGTGTAGTTAGTGTAGTGTAGTTTGTGTAGTGTAGTGTTGTCAAGTGTAGTGTAGTTAGTGTAGTGTAGTGTAGTTAGTGTAGTGTAGTTAGTGTAGTGTAGTGTTGTCAGGTATAGTGTTGTCTAGCGTACTTAGTGTAGTGATGTTAGTGTAGTGCAGTTAGTGTAGTGTAGTGTAGTGTAGTGTAGTTAGTGTAGTGTAGTGTGTTAGTGTAGTGTAGTGTAGTGTAGTGTAGTGTTGTGTAGTGTAGTGTAGTGTAGTGTAGTGTAGGGTAGTATAGTGTTGTGTAGTGTAGTGTAGTGTTGTGTAGTGTAGTGTTGTG
>JAWQFJ010002547.1:38790-53790 GCA_034096865.1 Theodoxus fluviatilis
TTTTTCCTGACTTTACATGGCTTTATCCTGACTTTACATGGCTTTATCCTGACTTTACATGGCTTTATCCTGACTTTACATGGCTTTATCCTGACTTTACATGGCTTTATCCTGACTTTACATGGCTTTATCCTGACTTTACATGGCTTTATCCTGACTTTACATGGCTTTATCCTGACTTTACATGGCCTTATCCTGACTTTACATGGCTTTATCCTGACTTTACATGGCTTTATCCTGACTTTACATGGCTTTATCCTGACTTTACATGGCTTTATCCTGACTTTACATGGCTTTATCCTGACTTTACATGGCTTTATCCTGACTTTACATGGCTTTATCCTGACTGACTTTACATGGCTTTATCCTGACATTACATGGCTTTATCCTGACTTTACATGGCTTTATCCTGACTTTACATGGCTTTATCCTGACTTTACATGGCTTTATCCTGACTTTACATGGCTTTTTCCTGACTTTACATGGCTTTATCCTGACTTTACATGGCTTTATCCTGACTTTACATGGCTTTATCCTGACTTTACATGGCTTTATCCTGACTTTACATGGCTTTTTCCTGACTTTACATGGCTTTTATCCTGACTTTACATGGCTTTATCCTGACTTTACATGGCTTTATCCTGACTTTACATGGCTTTATCCTGACTTTACATGGCTTTATCCTGACTTTACATGGCTTTATCCTGACTTTACATGGCTTTATCCTGACTTTACATGGCTTTATCCTGACTTTACATGGCTTTTTCCTGACTTTACATGGCTTTATCCTGACTTTACATGGCTTTATCCTGACATTACATGGCTTTATCCTGACTTTACATGGCTTTATCCTGACTTTACATGGCTTTATCCTGACTTTACATGGCTTTATCCTGACATTACATGGCTTTATCCTGACTTTACATGGCTTTATCCTGACTTTACATGGCCTTATCCTGACTTTACATGGCTTTATCCTGACTTTACATGGCTTTATCCTGACTTTACATGGCTTTATCCTGACTTTACATGGCTTTATCCTGACTTTACATGGCTTTATCCTGACTTTACATGGCTTTATCCTGACTTTACATGGCTTTATCCTGACTTTACATGGCTTTATCCTGACTTTACATGGCTTTATCCTGACTTTACATGGCTTTATCCTGACTTTACATGGCTTTATCCTGACTTTACATGGCTTTATCCTGACTTTACATGGCTTTATCCTGACTTTACATGGCTTTATCCTGACTTTACATGGCTTTATCCTGACTTTACATGGCTTTATCCTGACTTTACATGGCTTTATCCTGACTTTACATGGCTTTATCCTGACTTTACATGGCTTTATCCTGACTTTACATGGCTTTATCCTGACTTTACATGGCTTTATCCTGACTTTACATGGCTTTATCCTGACTTTACATGGCTTTATCCTGACTTTACATGGCTTTATCCTGACTTTACATGGCTTTATCCTGACTTTACATGGCTTTATCCTGACTTTACATGGCTTTATCCTGACTTTACATGGCTTTATCCTGACTTTACATGGCTTTATCCTGACTTTACATGGCTTTATCCTGACTTTACATGGCTTTATCCTGACTTTACATGGCTTTATCCTGACTTTACATGGCTTTATCCTGACTTTACATGGCTTTATCCTGACTTTACATGGCTTTATCCTGACTTTACATGGCTTTATCCTGACTTTACATGGCTTTATCCTGACTTTACATGGCTTTATCCTGACTTTACATGGCTTTATCCTGACTTTACATGGCTTTATCCTGACTTTACATGGCTTTATCCTGACTTTACATGGCTTTATCCTGACTTTACATGGCTTTATCCTGACTTTACATGGCTTTATCCTGACTTTACATGGCTTTATCCTGACTTTACATGGCTTTATCCTGACTTTACATGGCTTTATCCTGACTTTACATGGCTTTATCCTGACTTTACATGGCTTTATCCTGACTTTACATGGCTTTATCCTGACTTTACATGGCTTTATCCTGACTTTACATGGCTTTATCCTGACTTTACATGGCTTTATCCTGACTTTACATGGCTTTATCCTGACTTTACATGGCTTTATCCTGACTTTACATGGCTTTATCCTGACTTTACATGGCTTTATCCTGACTTTACATGGCTTTATCCTGACTTTACATGGCTTTATCCTGACTTTACATGGCTTTATCCTGACTTTACATGGCTTTATCCTGACTTTACATGGCTTTATCCTGACTTTACATGGCTTTATCCTGACTTTACATGGCTTTATCCTGACTTTACATGGCTTTATCCTGACTTTACATGGCTTTATCCTGACTTTACATGGCTTTATCCTGACTTTACATGGCTTTATCCTGACTTTACATGGCTTTATCCTGACTTTACATGGCTTTATCCTGACTTTACATGGCTTTATCCTGACTTTACATGGCTTTATCCTGACTTTACATGGCTTTATCCTGACTTTACATGGCTTTATCCTGACTTTACATGGCTTTATCCTGACTTTACATGGCTTTATCCTGACTTTACATGGCTTTATCCTGACTTTACATGGCTTTATCCTGACTTTACATGGCTTTATCCTGACTTTACATGGCTTTATCCTGACTTTACATGGCTTTATCCTGACTTTACATGGCTTTATCCTGACTTTACATGGCTTTATCCTGACTTTACATGGCTTTATCCTGACTTTACATGGCTTTATCCTGACTTTACATGGCTTTATCCTGACTTTACATGGCTTTATCCTGACTTTACATGGCTTTATCCTGACTTTACATGGCTTTATCCTGACTTTACATGGCTTTATCCTGACTTTACATGGCTTTATCCTGACTTTACATGGCTTTATCCTGACTTTACATGGCTTTATCCTGACTTTACATGGCTTTATCCTGACTTTACATGGCTTTATCCTGACTTTACATGGCTTTATCCTGACTTTACATGGCTTTATCCTGACTTTACATGGCTTTATCCTGACTTTACATGGCTTTATCCTGACTTTACATGGCTTTATCCTGACTTTACATGGCTTTATCCTGACTTTACATGGCTTTATCCTGACTTTACATGGCTTTATCCTGACTTTACATGGCTTTATCCTGACTTTACATGGCTTTATCCTGACTTTACATGGCTTTATCCTGACTTTACATGGCTTTATCCTGACTTTACATGGCTTTATCCTGACTTTACATGGCTTTATCCTGACTTTACATGGCTTTATCCTGACTTTACATGGCTTTATCCTGACTTTACATGGCTTTATCCTGACTTTACATGGCTTTATCCTGACTTTACATGGCTTTATCCTGACTTTACATGGCTTTATCCTGACTTTACATGGCTTTATCCTGACTTTACATGGCTTTATCCTGACTTTACATGGCTTTATCCTGACTTTACATGGCTTTATCCTGACTTTACATGGCTTTATCCTGACTTTACATGGCTTTATCCTGACTTTACATGGCTTTATCCTGACTTTACATGGCTTTATCCTGACTTTACATGGCTTTATCCTGACTTTACATGGCTTTATCCTGACTTTACATGGCTTTATCCTGACTTTACATGGCTTTATCCTGACTTTACATGGCTTTATCCTGACTTTACATGGCTTTATCCTGACTTTACATGGCTTTATCCTGACTTTACATGGCTTTATCCTGACTTTACATGGCTTTATCCTGACTTTACATGGCTTTATCCTGACTTTACATGGCTTTATCCTGACTTTACATGGCTTTATCCTGACTTTACATGGCTTTATCCTGACTTTACATGGCTTTATCCTGACTTTACATGGCTTTATCCTGACTTTACATGGCTTTATCCTGACTTTACATGGCTTTATCCTGACTTTACATGGCTTTATCCTGACTTTACATGGCTTTATCCTGACTTTACATGGCTTTATCCTGACTTTACATGGCTTTATCCTGACTTTACATGGCTTTATCCTGACTTTACATGGCTTTATCCTGACTTTACATGGCTTTATCCTGACTTTACATGGCTTTATCCTGACTTTACATGGCTTTATCCTGACTTTACATGGCTTTATCCTGACTTTACATGGCTTTATCCTGACTTTACATGGCTTTATCCTGACTTTACATGGCTTTATCCTGACTTTACATGGCTTTATCCTGACTTTACATGGCTTTATCCTGACTTTACATGGCTTTATCCTGACTTTACATGGCTTTATCCTGACTTTACATGGCTTTATCCTGACTTTACATGGCTTTATCCTGACTTTACATGGCTTTATCCTGACTTTACATGGCTTTATCCTGACTTTACATGGCTTTATCCTGACTTTACATGGCTTTATCCTGACTTTACATGGCTTTATCCTGACTTTACATGGCTTTATCCTGACTTTACATGGCTTTATCCTGACTTTACATGGCTTTATCCTGACTTTACATGGCTTTATCCTGACTTTACATGGCTTTATCCTGACTTTACATGGCTTTATCCTGACTTTACATGGCTTTATCCTGACTTTACATGGCTTTATCCTGACTTTACATGGCTTTATCCTGACTTTACATGGCTTTATCCTGACTTTACATGGCTTTATCCTGACTTTACATGGCTTTATCCTGACTTTACATGGCTTTATCCTGACTTTACATGGCTTTATCCTGACTTTACATGGCTTTATCCTGACTTTACATGGCTTTATCCTGACTTTACATGGCTTTATCCTGACTTTACATGGCTTTATCCTGACTTTACATGGCTTTATCCTGACTTTACATGGCTTTATCCTGACTTTACATGGCTTTATCCTGACTTTACATGGCTTTATCCTGACTTTACATGGCTTTATCCTGACTTTACATGGCTTTATCCTGACTTTACATGGCTTTATCCTGACTTTACATGGCTTTATCCTGACTTTACATGGCTTTATCCTGACTTTACATGGCTTTATCCTGACTTTACATGGCTTTATCCTGACTTTACATGGCTTTATCCTGACTTTACATGGCTTTATCCTGACTTTACATGGCTTTATCCTGACTTTACATGGCTTTATCCTGACTTTACATGGCTTTATCCTGACTTTACATGGCTTTATCCTGACTTTACATGGCTTTATCCTGACTTTACATGGCTTTATCCTGACTTTACATGGCTTTATCCTGACTTTACATGGCTTTATCCTGACTTTACATGGCTTTATCCTGACTTTACATGGCTTTATCCTGACTTTACATGGCTTTATCCTGACTTTACATGGCTTTATCCTGACTTTACATGGCTTTATCCTGACTTTACATGGCTTTATCCTGACTTTACATGGCTTTATCCTGACTTTACATGGCTTTATCCTGACTTTACATGGCTTTATCCTGACTTTACATGGCTTTATCCTGACTTTACATGGCTTTATCCTGACTTTACATGGCTTTATCCTGACTTTACATGGCTTTATCCTGACTTTACATGGCTTTATCCTGACTTTACATGGCTTTATCCTGACTTTACATGGCTTTATCCTGACTTTACATGGCTTTATCCTGACTTTACATGGCTTTATCCTGACTTTACATGGCTTTATCCTGACTTTACATGGCTTTATCCTGACTTTACATGGCTTTATCCTGACTTTACATGGCTTTATCCTGACTTTACATGGCTTTATCCTGACTTTACATGGCTTTATCCTGACTTTACATGGCTTTATCCTGACTTTACATGGCTTTATCCTGACTTTACATGGCTTTATCCTGACTTTACATGGCTTTATCCTGACTTTACATGGCTTTATCCTGACTTTACATGGCTTTATCCTGACTTTACATGGCTTTATCCTGACTTTACATGGCTTTATCCTGACTTTACATGGCTTTATCCTGACTTTACATGGCTTTATCCTGACTTTACATGGCTTTATCCTGACTTTACATGGCTTTATCCTGACTTTCTAATGGCTTTATGCTGACTTTACATGGCTTTATCCTGACTTTACATGGCTTTATCCTGACTTTACATGGCTTTATCCTGACTTTACATGGCTTTATCCTGACTTTACATGGCTTTATCCTGACTTTACATGGCTTTATCCTGACTTTACATGGCTTTATCCTGACTTTACATGGCTTTATCCTGACTTTACATGGCTTTATCCTGACTTTACATGGCTTTATCCTGACTTTACATGGCTTTATCCTGACTTTACATGGCTTTATCCTGACTTTACATGGCTTTATCCTGACTTTACATGGCTTTATCCTGACTTTACATGGCTTTATCCTGACTTTACATGGCTTTATCCTGACTTTACATGGCTTTATCCTGACTTTACATGGCTTTATCCTGACTTTACATGGCTTTATCCTGACTTTACATGGCTTTATCCTGACTTTACATGGCTTTATCCTGACTTTACATGGCTTTATCCTGACTTTACATGGCTTTATCCTGACTTTACATGGCTTTATCCTGACTTTACATGGCTTTATCCTGACTTTACATGGCTTTATCCTGACTTTACATGGCTTTATCCTGACTTTACATGGCTTTATCCTGACTTTACATGGCTTTATCCTGACTTTACATGGCTTTATCCTGACTTTACATGGCTTTATCCTGACTTTACATGGCTTTATCCTGACTTTACATGGCTTTATCCTGACTTTACATGGCTTTATCCTGACTTTACATGGCTTTATCCTGACTTTACATGGCTTTATCCTGACTTTACATGGCTTTATCCTGACTTTACATGGCTTTATCCTGACTTTACATGGCTTTATCCTGACTTTACATGGCTTTATCCTGACTTTACATGGCTTTATCCTGACTTTACATGGCTTTATCCTGACTTTACATGGCTTTATCCTGACTTTACATGGCTTTATCCTGACTTTACATGGCTTTATCCTGACTTTACATGGCTTTATCCTGACTTTACATGGCTTTATCCTGACTTTACATGGCTTTATCCTGACTTTACATGGCTTTATCCTGACTTTACATGGCTTTATCCTGACTTTACATGGCTTTATCCTGACTTTACATGGCTTTATCCTGACTTTACATGGCTTTATCCTGACTTTACATGGCTTTATCCTGACTTTACATGGCTTTATCCTGACTTTACATGGCTTTATCCTGACTTTACATGGCTTTATCCTGACTTTACATGGCTTTATCCTGACTTTACATGGCTTTATCCTGACTTTACATGGCTTTATCCTGACTTTACATGGCTTTATCCTGACTTTACATGGCTTTATCCTGACTTTACATGGCTTTATCCTGACTTTACATGGCTTTATCCTGACTTTACATGGCTTTATCCTGACTTTACATGGCTTTATCCTGACTTTACATGGCTTTATCCTGACTTTACATGGCTTTATCCTGACTTTACATGGCTTTATCCTGACTTTACATGGCTTTATCCTGACTTTACATGGCTTTATCCTGACTTTACATGGCTTTATCCTGACTTTACATGGCTTTATCCTGACTTTACATGGCTTTATCCTGACTTTACATGGCTTTATCCTGACTTTACATGGCTTTATCCTGACTTTACATGGCTTTATCCTGACTTTACATGGCTTTATCCTGACTTTACATGGCTTTATCCTGACTTTACATGGCTTTATCCTGACTTTACATGGCTTTATCCTGACTTTACATGGCTTTATCCTGACTTTACATGGCTTTATCCTGACTTTACATGGCTTTATCCTGACTTTACATGGCTTTATCCTGACTTTACATGGCTTTATCCTGACTTTACATGGCTTTATCCTGACTTTACATGGCTTTATCCTGACTTTACATGGCTTTATCCTGACTTTACATGGCTTTATCCTGACTTTACATGGCTTTATCCTGACTTTACATGGCTTTATCCTGACTTTACATGGCTTTATCCTGACTTTACATGGCTTTATCCTGACTTTACATGGCTTTATCCTGACTTTACATGGCTTTATCCTGACTTTACATGGCTTTATCCTGACTTTACATGGCTTTATCCTGACTTTACATGGCTTTATCCTGACTTTACATGGCTTTATCCTGACTTTACATGGCTTTATCCTGACTTTACATGGCTTTATCCTGACTTTACATGGCTTTATCCTGACTTTACATGGCTTTATCCTGACTTTACATGGCTTTATCCTGACTTTACATGGCTTTATCCTGACTTTACATGGCTTTATCCTGACTTTACATGGCTTTATCCTGACTTTACATGGCTTTATCCTGACTTTACATGGCTTTATCCTGACTTTACATGGCTTTATCCTGACTTTACATGGCTTTATCCTGACTTTACATGGCTTTATCCTGACTTTACATGGCTTTATCCTGACTTTACATGGCTTTATCCTGACTTTACATGGCTTTATCCTGACTTTACATGGCTTTATCCTGACTTTACATGGCTTTATCCTGACTTTACATGGCTTTATCCTGACTTTACATGGCTTTATCCTGACTTTACATGGCTTTATCCTGACTTTACATGGCTTTATCCTGACTTTACATGGCTTTATCCTGACTTTACATGGCTTTATCCTGACTTTACATGGCTTTATCCTGACTTTACATGGCTTTATCCTGACTTTACATGGCTTTATCCTGACTTTACATGGCTTTATCCTGACTTTACATGGCTTTATCCTGACTTTACATGGCTTTATCCTGACTTTACATGGCTTTATCCTGACTTTACATGGCTTTATCCTGACTTTACATGGCTTTATCCTGACTTTACATGGCTTTATCCTGACTTTACATGGCTTTATCCTGACTTTACATGGCTTTATCCTGACTTTACATGGCTTTATCCTGACTTTACATGGCTTTATCCTGACTTTACATGGCTTTATCCTGACTTTACATGGCTTTATCCTGACTTTACATGGCTTTATCCTGACTTTACATGGCTTTATCCTGACTTTACATGGCTTTATCCTGACTTTACATGGCTTTATCCTGACTTTACATGGCTTTATCCTGACTTTACATGGCTTTATCCTGACTTTACATGGCTTTATCCTGACTTTACATGGCTTTATCCTGACTTTACATGGCTTTATCCTGACTTTACATGGCTTTATCCTGACTTTACATGGCTTTATCCTGACTTTACATGGCTTTATCCTGACTTTACATGGCCTTATTGTTGCTGTAGATCTGTGAAGTCTTGGACGTGGTGATGGCACTGCTGGAGAGCCGGGGTCGCCAGGACCAGCTGTACCTGCTGCTCTATGAGCCTGAGATGGCTGAACTGCTCTACGTCCTGCTCACCTACCGCGGCTACTCCGTCATCTTCTATGAGAAGGTGGTCAAGGTAAGAGAAGGCTGTTATAGATTCATGATGCACACTTGGTTCACACTGCTTAAGTATGGACATTTTGCAAAGAAGTTTTTCTCATGGAATACAGTTTCTGATAATGATTTTGTTTAAATTTGAAACAAAGGTTATATACTTGTGTTAGTAGAAGGGAACTGAGGAAAAGTATGTATGTATGTATAATGTACTTGTATTGCACGCACTTCCAACCCAAAGGCTGCTCAGTAGCGCATGCACACACACACACGCACACACACACACACACACACACACACAAAATGTTACAAATTTTCCATGGTGCTAGGTTTCACTTTAGAGTTTACCGTGTGCTATAAAGGATGAGTGATGAAATTCATATTCATGTGCAACAACCGACATATCTACACGCACACACACACACACACACTGAAGAAGGCTGTGGGACAGCAGCTGAAAGCTACGTGAGTAGCATTTCTTATCTGAGGCAAAAGATGAGTACTGATAGTTGTTACATAATACACACACCATGTTTGTTTAAAACAGGAGAAGACCCAAACGTGCCTTGATGGTAACTGCAAAATGTTCCCACCTCTCAATTCATTTCCATGCCACCCATCCCACCCATCCCACCCATCCCACCCATACCATCCCTCCCTTTTCCTTTGTTATTTGTCATGACCAGTTTCCATTTCTCTCCCCAATCTCGCCCTCTGCATCTGGCCTACTCTGCTTCCGTTGGGCGTTACCTGGTCCTCTTTGGGGCAAACATTCTTCCAGAGTAGTCTGTACAGTTACTTTTTGTGAAGAATATATGTGGGATGTAAACATTGCAACTTTTTGTTTCGGTGTATCTCCATCAAGTAGACTGAACAGTTATAATTTGAGAATAAGATGCTTTGAAGTCAAGACTGAGTGATCTGTTGCACAAAATGCACTTTCTCTCACCTTGTTTCAAGCAAACAAGCCTTTACTCAGCTTCAAATTTTGGGCTGATCACCTTCCTCAGGAGCATACTGAGGGTTTGACAACTCACCACATATCTAACCCTGAGGCTTGAGAAGAGCTCAAGCACGCAAGGGCACGGGAAAGGGAACATAACAGAGGAGTGAATACAGCTCAAGCAAAAAAACAAGAGGCATGGGAGATTAATTAAAAAAAGGTGATGGGGGGGGGGGGGGGGGGAGGGGGTCGAGGGAGGGGGAAGCGGGAACGTGTGGAGGGGGAGTCATGCCAGTAGGCCTGCTCTCCATAAGAGGTCAGCTTCACATACACTCATACCTATACACATTCATACATCCATACTGGCATATCAGGTCTCGCTCTCACTGAGACCCACATTCACCCGTCTCCCCTCTCACAGGAGTACCACCATTCATAAGTGCCATAGATGGCACAAGTCACAGTTCGTGTTCGCCTGCACTCATATAGCAGTACCCATGCACACCCACACTCTCATGCACACATAGGCCTCCGTCAGGAAAAATATATATATATTAACATGAAATGACTACTGCCTATCTTCCTCTTCTTCTATGTCTTCCATCGTTGTCTTCAGTCGTCGTTATCATCTTCTTCATCTTCTATTGTCCTCCTCCTCCTCCTCCTCCTCCTCCTCCTCCTCCTCCTCCTCCTCCTCCTCCTCCTCCTCCTCCTCCTCCTCCTCCTCCTCTTCCTCCTCTCCCCCCCCCCCTTCCCCCCTCCCCCCTCCCTCTTCCCTTTCCCCTCCCCCTCCCCCTTCCCTTTCCCCTCACCCTTCCCTTCTGTCCTCGTTATCATCTTCTATTGTCCTCCTCCTCCTGCTGTCCCTATTGCTGCTGCTCCTCCTCCTCCTCCTCCTCTTCCTCCCCCTCCTCCTCCTCCTCCTCCTCCTCCTCCTCCTCCTCCTCCTCCTCCTCCTCCTCCTCCTCCTCTTCCTCCCCCTCCCCCTCCCCTTCCCCCCTCCCCCCCCTTTCTCCTCCTCCCCCCCCCCTTTCTCCTCCTCCTCCCCCCCCCCCATCCCCCGCCCCCTCCTCCTCCCTCCCCCTCCCCACCCACCCACCCACCCACTCATCCACCCAACTGTCTTCATGACTCCATCTGTGACCAGGTGCTGCACATCCTGCTGAAGACAGACCGTGTCTATGAGAAGAGCAAGGGACGGCTGCGCCTGCAGGATTGTGGGCACTGGGGTCTGGTCACCCTGATGCAGGACTTTGACCTCTCTGCCCCCATGGTGCGGCGCTTCATCGAGCAGGTGTCCTTCGTGGGTAAGCAGGTGTCCTTTGTGGGTAAGCAGGTGTCCTTTGTGGGCAAGCAGGTGTCCTTTGTGGGTAAGCAGTGCTCCTTTGTGGGTAAGCAGGTGTCCTTTGTGGGCAAGCAGGTGTCCTTTGTGGGTAAGCAGGTGTCCTTTGTGGGTAAGCAGGTGTCCTTTGTGGGTAAGCAGTGCTCCTTTGTGGGTAAGCAGTGCTCCTTTGTGGGTAAGCAGGTGTCCTTTGTGGATAAGCAGGTGTCCTTTGTGGGTAAGCAGTGCTCCTTTGTGAGTAAGCAGGTGTCCTTTGTGGGTAAGCAGTGCTCCTTTGTGGGTAAGCAGGTGTCCTTTGTGGGTAAGCAGGTGTCCTTGTGGGTAAGCAGTGCTCCATTGTGGGTAAGCAGGTGTCCTTTGTGGGTAAGCAGGTGTCCTTTGTGGGTAAGCAGGTGTCCTTTGTGGGTAAGCAGGTGTCCTTTGTGGGTAAGCAGGTGTCCTTTGTGGGTAAGCAGGTGTCCTTTGTGGGTAAGCAGGTGTCCTTTGTGGGTAAGCAGTGCTCCTTTGTGGGTAAGCAGGTGTCCTTTGTGGGTAAGCAGTGCTCCTTTGTGGGTAAGCAGTGCTCCTTTGTGGGTAAGCAGGTATCCTTTGTGGGTAAGCAGGTGCCCTTTGTGGGTAAGCAGTGCTCCTTTGAGGGTAAGCAGGTGTCCTTTGTGGGTAAGCAGGTGTCCTTTGTGGGTAAGCAGGTGTCCTTTGTGGGTAAGCAGGTGTCCTTTGTGGGTAAGCAGGTGTCCTTTGTGGGTAAGCAGGTGTCCTTTGTGGGTAAGCTGTGCTCCTTTGTGGGTAAGCAGTGCTCCTTTGTGGGTAAGCAGTGCTCCTTTGTGGGTAAGCTGGTGTCCTTTGTGGGTAAGCAGGTGCCCTTTGTGGGTAAGCAGGTGTCCTTTGTGGGTAAGCAGTGCTCCTTTGTGGGTAAGCAGTGCTCCTTTGTGGGTTAGCAGTGCTCCTTTGTGGGTAAGCAGTGCTCCTTTGTGGGTAAGCTGTGCTCCTTTGTGGGTAAGCAGGTATCCTTTGTGGGTAAGCAGGTGCCCTTTGTGGGTAAGCAGTGCTCCTTTGAGGGTAAGCAGGTGTCCTTTGTGGGTAAGCAGGTGTCCTTTGTGGATAAGCAGGTGTCCTTTGTGGGTAAGCAGTGCTCCTTTGAGGGTAAGCAGGTGTCCTTTGTGGGTAAGCAGGTGTCCTTTGTGGGTAAGCAGTGCTCCTTTGTGGGTAAGCAGGTGTCCTTTGTGGGTAAGCAGTGCTCCTTTGAGGGTAAGCAGGTGTCCTTTGTGGGTAAGCAGGTGTCCTTTGTGGGTAAGCTGTGCTCCTTTGTGGGTAAGCAGGTGTCCTTTGTGGGTAAGCTGTGCTCCTTTGTGGGTAAGCAGGTGTCCTTTGTGGGTAAGCAGGTGTCCTTTGTGGGTAAGCAGTGCTCCTTTGAGGGTAAGCAGGTGTCCTTTGTGGGTAAGCAGGTGTCCTTTGAGGGTAAGCAGGTGTCCTTTGTGGGTAAGCAGGTGTCCTTTGTGGGTAAGCAGTGCTCCTTTGAGGGTAAGCAGTGCTCCTTTGAGGGTAAGCAGGTGTCCTTTGTGGGTAAGCAGGTGTCCTTTGTGGGTAAGCAGGTGTCCTTTGTGGGTAAGCAGGTGTCCTTTGTGGGTAAGCAGGTGTCCTTTGTGGGTAAGCAGTGCTCCTTTGTGGGTAAGCAGGTGTCCTTTGTGGGTAAGCAGGTGTCCTTTGTGGGTAAGCAGGTGTCCTTTGTGGGTAAGCAGGTGTCCCTTGTGGGTAAGCAGGTGTCCTTTGTGGGTAAGCAGGTGTCCTTTGTGGGTAAGCAGGTGTCCTTTGTGGGTAAGCAGTGCTCCTTTGTGGGTAAGCAGGTGTCTTTTGTGGGTAAGCAGGTGTCCTTTGTGGGTAAGCAGTGCTCCTTTGTGGGTAAGCAGTGCTCCTTTGTGGGTAAGCAGGTGTCCTTTGTGGGTAAGCAGTGCTCCTTTGTGGGTAAGCAGTGCTCCTTTGTGGGTAAGCTGTGCTCCTTTGTGGGTAAGCAGTGCTCCTTTGTGGGTAAGCAGTGCTCCTTTGTGGGTAAGCAGGTGTCCTTTGTGGGTAAGCAGTGCTCCTTTGTGGGTAAGCAGTGCTCCTTTGTGGGTAAGCAGTGCTCCTTTGTGGGTAAGCAGGTGTCCTTTGTGGGTAAGCAGGTGTCCTTTGTGGGTAAGCAGGTGTCCTTTGTGGGTAAGCAGTGCTCCTTTGTGGGTAAGCAGTGCTCCTTTGTGGGTAAGCAGGTGTCCTTTGTGGGTAAGCAGTGCTCCTTTGTGGGTAAGCAGTGCTCCTTTGTGGGTAAGCAGGTGTCCTTTGTGGGTAAGCAGTGCTCCTTTGTGGGTAAGCAGGTGTCCTTTGTGGGTAAGCAGGTGTCCTTTGTGGGTAAGCAGTGCTCCTTTGTGGGTAAGCAGGTGTCCTTTGTGGGTAAGCAGGTGTCCTTTGTGGGTAAGCTGGTGCCCTTTGTGGTTAAGCAGTGCTCCTTTGAAATTCTTCTTTGATGTACCATGAGTTGAAAAGCCAAAGTCTTATATGTACATATATGTTTGTATATGTATATTTTCATAATGTGCAAAAATTCATGCTTTGCAGGCATGTTCAATGCACCACATGTTCAATGCACCACATTTAGAATATTCACAGAATGCCTCCCTCCTAGCTTCTCCTGTTCCTACAGAAATAGTGGCTCCCTGTGAGGTATAATTGCTCATGGCTGTGCTGTGTTGACAGAGACCTCACAGACATACAGTGCCATCCTGGCCATCCTCTCCCTCACCCACCACAGCGGCCTGGACATCAAACTTGAGGCCAGCAGACAGGTCTGTGTGTGTGTGTGGGTGGTGGTGGTGGTGGTGGTGGTGTGGGGGTAGGGGGGTGGGGATGTGTGTGTGGAGGTGAGGGTGTGTGTGTGTGTGGAGGGGGTTGGAGTTGAGTAGAGTTGAGGGGGTTGTGGGTTAGTGTGTGTATTTGTTTGTGATTGTGTGAATGTGTGTGCATGCATGCGTGTGTGTGTGTGTGTGTGGGTGTGTGTGTGTGTGTGTGTGTGTGTGTGTGTATGTGTGCATGCATGTGTGTGTGTGTGTGTGTGTGTGTCTGTGTCCTGGGAATTGAATGATGAAATAAACTCCTTTTTTGTGTGAAATGGTAGCAGAAAATATTGCCTACTCTGTACCATTGCAGAATGCACTCTGCACTGTTTCATCCATCACAGCTGCTGTCACTGCTGGTGAGCAAGTCGGGAGCTGGACGCAGTCTGTCCAAACTGCTGGGATGGCAGGACACCATTGTCCGACTGCTCATCCTGGAGACTCCACAGGGCGGCTCCCCCAAGCAGACCCCTGCCTCCACTCCAGCCAACTCCTCC
>JAWQFJ010002547.1:58790-77855 GCA_034096865.1 Theodoxus fluviatilis
CTGTGCCATCTGTGCTGTTTCTGGTTCTTCCAAGCATTCAGGCAAGAGATTTTTCCGTTAATTAACGGAAATCCGTTAATTCTGAAGCTCCAGGGGCCATTCTCGTGATTCGCGCAGATCCGTTGAGAAAATTGGGGGGGGGGGGGTGAGGTTTAGTATATAAGGCTATAAGCGTAGCGTCTGTAAGCCGACGTTCACTTCGGCGTGACGTCACGTGTCACCGGAAGTTGGTAGAGGTCACTCGCTTATCTATTTTTAGATCGCGCCGTTCGCTGCTTGCCTGCAGACGCTGATGTAGTTCTCAAACGGTTTTAAAATGAGAAAAGATTGATGACAATGAATAGCGCGTACAGCCTTCAGGTGAAAACAGTGAAAGATATCGCGCTATTCTGGGCAAATGGTTTGAAAATGAGAGACACTTTGAGGATGACCGTGTTTGGAAATATAGTTCGTCTGCTCGACGCGATCGCCATCTTGATCTTTCTCGACGCCTGCCCCGAGTTGCGCAGTGGCGGCGCTTTAAGCGATGGACAGGAGCAGCGCTTGTGCCGAGAAACGCTTCGCTAAATTTCCCCGTTCATCACCGCTTGCAATCGCTGACGAGACGGCGCTTGCAAGCGGTGATGAGCGGGAATCTCATCAGCGCTTGCAAGTAATGAGTTGTCCATACTGCAGCTGCTGCTAGATGTACCTCCCACCCCACCCACCCCACCCACCCTAACCCCCCTATCTGCTGGAGTCTGTGGTCTTGGAGCTCTTGGGGCCTCCGCCAGTAGCCTCAACCATAGGCAGCAGCACGAAGCTGCACAACATGCCACGGTGGAGGGGATGAGGGTGAGGGTCAGGGCATCTTTTTCCCGTGTTATGTCATGTGTGTAGGTACAGTTTTATTCATGTGGCAGTTTAAAGAAGATTGGTTACAATCTGACAGAGTTTTATCAAGAGAGAGTTTAGGTGAGCTTTCCTCACATCACTGCCCGGGAGTAGTTCAGGGAAGGAGATGGTGTACCAAAACCTTGCTAAAGACAATGTGTGATGAAACTTAGTGTCACCGGACAGTTTCATGTGTTTGTTCTGTCTATTGTCTGCCCCTTCCTTTCATGCCTATCCACATTGGAGAAAAGACCCACTGTGTCACCCTACACTGTTCATAAGAGGCAAATAACTAGGAAAATGAAGACATTACACTTCACTTGCTCTTATGCTAACCAGCTGAAGTAATTTTCATGATCAATGGCCTTACATAGTGGGTAGCCTACAAGATGGTAGGTTGTAAAGCTCACTCCATTCATTCATTCATTCATTCATTCATTCATTCATTCATTCTTGCTGTCATTCCCATGCAACGGTATGGTATCAGGCAGCCAAACCTTAGCTGCCCCAGTTAATGTTTTCTTCCTCTGATTTCATTGTTCTAAAATTAGAGGTCAAACTGAGGTGCAGGCTGTTACTTGAGTGGTAGTCAATCTGGAACATAGTGTGAGTAGGAAATCGGGTCAGATAGCCCGCACCTTGTTGCCAGAGAAGCAAGGGTCAAGGGTCAGTACGGGAATGACAGCAGGAGCAGAGTATGGCATTATGGAACGTTACGTGTTGTCAAATATCTGTTAATTTATGCTGAATAGCACTGTCGATTTGACTCGCACGCTGGCATCCTGATTGGGACTGCTTGCTCTGTCAGCAATACTGAAAAAAGGCTACATTTCAAGGCCGAGACACCGACCCTTTTCTTTTGCACGCGCCCTTTGAACTATCCATCAATAGATAGCAAAACCTAGACCAGAAGAACTCAAAACTGAACAAAGAACAAATCCATGTCAATGTTTTAAGAAAATGTAAATGTTTATTTTTGGGAGTTAATTTTAGGAAAGGGCATGTCTTGTTCTCCCCCTCTCTTTGCTACGCTACATACAGACTAGTAGGCTTGACCCAGTCATGTTCCCCCTGTGCGATGGGGGTCAGATTTGACCCACCACATCTCCCTATGTGATTCATAAGAGGCGAACAAATAGGGACATCATGACTTGATTTGCATTTACTCCAAACTATTCGAGTGATTTTTGTGCTTATTGGATTTACATAGCCTACAAAGGCTGATAGGCAGTAAAACACCATCCATCCATCCATCCATCCATCCATCCATCCATCCATCCATCCATCCATCCATCCATCCATCCATGCATCCATGCATCCATCCATCATCCATCCATCCATCCATCCATCCATCCATCCATCCATCCATCCATCCATCCATCCATCCATCCATCCATCCATCCATCCATCCATCCATCCCAGTCATGTCCTCACAGCATATGCTGGGACTACGAGGGTGAGGGTTGATATCATCATTGCTGCAGTGCAAATTCTGCAGTGCGAAATCTGCAGTCTTGACTTTTGCATCTTGCGCTGTCTGCTCCTCTGACAAGATCCTGCTGGAGCATCTTGTGGTAATGATGAGCTGCATTCTGTTTCCATGGCAACAGGAGCGGGGCCAGGTGTTTTCGTGCCTGGACAAACTGGCGGACACCCACGTACCTGTCAGGCCCAGGAACGAACTCAAGAGGCGGCTCCTGGAAATGATGCTCCACTCCTGCACCTCGGACATCCGAGAAGCTGGTGAGTCATTTGATGGTGGGTGGTGGTGGTGGTGGTGGTGGTGGTGGTGAAGGTGGTGGTGGTGGTGGTGGTGGTGGTGGTGGTGGTGGTGGTGGGTGGTGGTGAAGGTGGTGGTGGTGGTGGTGGTGGTGGTGGTGGTGGTGGTGGTAATGTGGTGGTGGTGGTAATGGTGGTGGTGGTGGTGGGTGGTGGTGATAGTGGGGTGGGGGATGGAGGTGGTGGTGGTGGTGGTGGTGAAGGTGAGTGGTGAAAGTGGATGGGTGGTGTTAATGGCAGTGATAGTAGTGGTGATGATGGAGGTAGTGTTGGTGATAGTGGTAGCACCAGGTGGTGATGTTAATGGCATTAGTGTTAATGGCAGTGATGGTGGTGATAATAGTGGTGATGATGGAGGCAGTGCTGGTAACAGTAGTAGCAACAGGTGGTATGTTAATTAACTCTTAAAACCCTGTGGAGCCTTTCTTCATGCTTGATGGTATTATTATTCTGCCCGTTCCCCGCCCATCTTAGGCAATTTTGTATAGGTTAACTCTTAAGTCTTTTTAATGGAGATGGACAGTTCTATCCCCTGTCTTGCAAAGAAGCTGCGAAAAGTAGCTCAAGATGGGCAGAGACTGATGGAACAGGAACACCAGTCAAGGATGGAGAAAGGAGCTACAGAGACTTTTAGTTAATGGTAGTGGTGTTAATAGCAATGAAGGTGGTGATAGTGGTGGCGATGATTGTGGTAAGGTTGGATTTGTGGTACCAACAGATGGTTATGTTAATGGCAGTGGTATTAATGGAAGTGTTATGAATGGCAGTGATGGTGATGATAGTAGTGGTGATGACAGTGGTGTTGATAGTAGAGAGCAGTTTCACTTGAATGAAACCCACCTCAAGATCTTTTGAATGTGATACTAATTTAATCAAGGTCTTATTACTTCCTGTTGTGATGCATGCCCCTGACTGCTTCCTGTTGTGATGCATGCCCCTGACTGCTTCCTGTTGTGATGCATGCCCCTGACTGCTTCCTGTTGTGATGCATGCCCCTGACTGCTTCCTGTTGTGATGCATGCCCCTGACTGCTTCCTGTTGTGATGCATGCCCCTGACTGCTTCCTGTTGTGATGCATGCCCCTGACTGCTTCCTGTTGTGATGCATGCCCCTGACTGCTTCCTGTTGTGATGCATGCCGCTGACTGCTTCCTGTTGTGACACATGCCCCTGACTGCTTCCTGTTGTGACACATGCCGCTGACTGCTTTCTGTTCTGACGCATGCTCTCATTGCTCGTTACACAGGACAGGCCATTGCTGCACACACAGAAAACGCCATTGAACTGGTCCGACTGGTTCAGAGTTTTGTGTCTGATGAAAGTGAAGATGATGGAGACAAGTACAGTGAGAGAGTAAGTTGCTTCTTTGGTGTCTGTTTAGAAAATGCACCCTTCCTCTCATCAAACGTACATTACAGAAAAAAGTTTGGCAGTCCTGATTGTTCAGTATGAAATTTATAGTGGCAGTAGGGCCTTTAGTTGTTTTCATCATAATCTTTTTTTTTTTGGTGGTAGACATTGTGATTGAGTTTCTCCTCTTGTTTTCAGTATTTTCATACCAGGATGTAAGACACAGAATCCCTCTCATATCGCACTGAAGGAATTCATGTTGGTGCCAGCTTGTTACAATGTTGCTAATGTTGGTGTTCGCTTTAGTCCACCGTCATTGCTGAGGTGGGTTTACCAGGACTCAGCTGCCCGTTATATTGATATACAAAAAGGAACCAAGATACTGGTCAGGGCTCAGAAGAACAACACAAAACAGGACATCTACGTTTCGGGTATTGCACCCTTCAGCAGGGCAGACACCACAAACAGAAAGGACAACACACTCGACTCTGTGACTGGTGTAGGCATGGGAAAACGAAGCTGTGATATGTTAGAGGTTGGGAGCATGGAGAAATGAACAGATTTCACTTTGATGAGCAGAAAATCAAGGCAATCAAGATAGCACTTGGATGTGGAAGTCAGGTTATATGGAAGTAGGGGAAGGGTGTGTGTGTGTGTGTGTGTGTGTGTGTGTGTGTGTGTGTGTGTGTGTTTGTGTGTGTGTGTGTGTGTGTTTGTGTGTGTGTGTGTGTGTGTGTGTGTGTGTGTGTGTGTGTGTAAGAGGGAGAGAGAATGAGGAGTGTTGGGAAGTTTGCTCTTCGGGTTAAGTCCAATAGGGTTTATGGATAGGCTGGCAAAGGTGGTCAAAGGCAATCCACCTGAGGCTCATTTTGTTTAGAAAGTAATTAAAAAAATATATAAGATGAGCGCTTATGGTAAGCGCCTACATGGACTGGTGCAGCTTTGGGCATTGCAAGTGCTAACCTTGAGCGCTCATCTCCGAACATTTTGAAAATACCTTTCGAAATTAAACGTGCCTCTGGTCCCACAGAAGGATGGCATATGATGCTTTGGGATTGCTTGTGAGAAATCCTCCTCTGGCATAATTATATTATGTGTCCACCCCTAGTGTTGATGTCCACTTTTGTGTCCCTTGCCAGTATGGTCTGCTTTGTGTCCAGTGCTAGTGTTGGTGTCTGCTCTGTGTCCAGTGCTAGTGTTGGTGTCTGCTTTGTGTCCAATGCTAGTGTTGGTGTCTGCTTTGTGTCCAGTGCTAGTGTTGGTGTCTGCTCTGTGTCCAGTGCTAGTGTTGATGTCTGCTTTATGTCCAGTGCTAGTGTTGGTGTCTGCTCTGTGTCCAGTGCTAGTGTTGGTGTCTGCTCTGTGTCCAGTGCTAGTGTTGATGTCTGCTCTGTGTCCAGTGCTAGTGTTGGTGTCTGCTTTGTGTCCAGTGCTAGTGTTGGTGTCTGCATTGTGTCCAGTGCTAGTGTTGGTGTCTGCTCTGTGTCCAGTGCTAGTGTTGATGTCTGCTTTGTGTCCAGTGCTAGTGTTGGTGTCTGCTTTGTGTCCAATGCTAGTGTTGGTGTCTGCATTGTGTCCAGTGCTACTGTTGGTGTCTGCTCTGTGTCCAGTGCTACTTTTGGTGTCTGCTCTGTGTCCAGTGCTAGTGTTGGATTCTGCTTTGTGTCCAGTGCTAGTGTTGATGTCTGCTTTTTGTCCAATGCTAGTGTTGGTGTCTGCATTGTGTCCAATGCTAGTGTTGGTGTCTGCTCTGAGTCCAGTGCTAGTGTTGGTGTCTGCTTTGTGTCAGCACTACTGTTGGTGTCTGCTTTGTGTCCAGTGCTAGTGTTGGTGTCTGCTTTGTGTCCAGTGCTAGTGTTGGTGTCTGCTCTGTGTCCAGTGCTAGTGTTGGTGTCTGCTCTGTGTCCAGTGCTAGTGTTGGTGTCTGCTCTGTGTCCAGTGCTAGTGTTGGTGTCTGCTCTGTGTCCAGTGCTAGTGTTGGTGTCTGCTCTGTGTCCAGTGCTAGTGTTGGTGTCTGCTCTGTGTCCAGTGCTAGTGTTGGTGTCTGCTCTGTGTCCAGTGCTAGTGTTGGTGTTTGCTTTGTGCCCTGCGCTACTGTTGGTGTCTGTTTTGTGTCCAGCGCCAGTGGTGGTGTCTGCTCTGTGTTCACTGCTAGTAATCATGGTGTCCACTTTCTGCCACAGCTGCTGGAGGATGCCATGTCACTGCTGGATGTGCTGGGCGTGTGGGAGCTGGAGACGGGGACGGGGTGGACGGAGATGGTGCACCTGGGTCTCAGCATCCTGCTGGCCTTCTCCCGCCATCCTGACCTGGATGTCAGTGTCACCTCCACCATCTCCGTGTCTTCTTCTTGCCTTATGCATATCTCTTTTTCTTGTGCTTCTTGTCTTGCACTTCTTGTCTTTTCCAGAATTTTCTCTCCCTGAGTGTTCTTGTCTCCTCTTTCTTATACTATTCTGTATTTATCATCACCTTTTTGTCTCTTTGAAAATCTCCTTTCCCTCATTACCTTTCTCTTTGTTCTCTTCTTGTTGCCTTATGCATCTCTTTTTTCTTTGGTTTCTTCGTCACCTGTGTTTCTTGTTTAACCATTGTTTTCTCCTTGTCTTTTTGTCTCTTCTTTCTTATAGTTTTCATCACACCTTTGTCTCTTTGTATCTCTCCTTTCCCTCCTTACCTTTTTCCTTGTTCTCTTCTTGTTGCCTTATGCATCTCATTTTTTTTGGTCCTGTTTTTACCCGTGTTTTTTGTTTAACCATTGTTTTCTCCTTGTCTTCTTGTCTCCTTCATTTTATACTGTTTTCCTTCCATACTAACCAGTAGATAAGCAGTGATATATGACCTTTTGACCTCGAAAAAAGAATATGCAAATTCTTACCCACACGTGCCAGCCTGCATCGGCCAATCCGATTGCTCAATACACAAGCAGACAGGCCGCGGCAAGGGAGGCAACTCCCAATGCCCGCACCTGCCAGTGTATATAAGCTTGCAGCTAGCACGTCCCATCACTTTGACAATTTTTCGAAACTATGCGTTTCGCTGGTACATTGTGCTGGGATTACCTCGAGGTTACGTTGTGTGCCTTAAAGAGTTTGCTGTTCCTTCGCTGGGAGCTTGAGGGAAGTATTGTGGGGCATCACGGTTGCGTCTGTTTGATGCTTCATGTGGCAGTGTGTTTGCTTGGTTGTTTGCGTACACGCGCTGTATTGTGGTTGCTTTAGCGTGTAGCGCTCTTTCAGTGCGCGCGAGGACTGGCTGGGGTTGCTTGTTTGCTTGTCTTCACGTGCATTTTTTCGTTGGTTGTTCGCTGTTACTCGACGTCGGTGGCGTTGCTACCGCACTCGTTAATGGCGACTGCACCGACTCAGTTTCGTGTGCTCGGAATGGCGTACTCACTGGGTGGCGGCTACATGGAGGTTGAGAGGTGTTCATGTTCTTGGTGAACGCGTGCTCATCTCGCTCTCCTACTTCGTCTCTAACGCCTTGGTTAGGGGGTTAGCGGCGTGCAGCTGTTTGCGTTCGTTTGAACGCTGGTGTGTGCGTTTTGGATTTTGAGCGCTTGGAAGTTGCGGCAAGCGCTCGTTTTCTTTTGTGTTGGCGGTCGTTGCTTGTCATACGAGCACCGACTGACTGGTGTTTTCGCTTGTTGCTTGTCTCGCGTTCGTTTTGTTGCTGCGCTGTGCGCCATTCCCAGGCTTCGGGACTGGCGCCTTGCTGTGACTGTGAGCGTTTAATGGCGTCCGTCATTTAGTTTGCGCGTGTTAGCGGCGTGCGTTCTCCGGGCGTTGGCAAGGCGGTGGAGGCAACGTCGGGGGGGAGGTAGGAATTCTCACCCATTACGAGTGAGTGTTTCTGCTTTTTCCTTCTCTTGCGTCCATGCGTCGGTCGGGTTGCGAGGCTTCCACTCCTTTTCCTGTGTCGATAGGTGGCGCTGCGGATTTTCAGTCTCGCACGTTTCTGTTATGTTTCTGTGTGGCTGTGTGTTCGTTTTTCTCGGCGTCGGGGCTGTTTACACCGTCTGCCTGTCATGGCGGAACTTCCCCACGCGGGGTCGTGTTCGTAGCGTGCAGGATTTGGAGTCGCCTCGACTGGGGCAGCGAGGTCGGGGGCAGGGGGGTACGCGGTCTTTATGAACGCGTGCTTCTGCTCTTCCTTCTGCTTCGTCCTCCACGCGTAGGTGTACTTCGCGTGCTTCGTGTCTGTGCCTGTGTTGAAAAACCAGGCATAGAGGCGGAAGTTCTTTTCGCATGCGGCTGTTGCTGTTTCCACCACGCGTCTATTGCAACGGTCGCCACTATGACTGGGCCGACAGTTGCTTTCTCTGCTGGTGGGAGTGAGCCCTCGGAGTTTTTCGGCTCTCGGCCTCCTCCCCTGGCTATGTCTCCCCGTGCCAGTGGAACAGGAGTATTCTGCTATCTCCTCTCCCGCTGGGTCGGTTGTTTCTCGTCGGTCAGACCGCGAGCTTTGTTTGGTTTCAGTCCTCCACACCACGTATCCGGAGGGTCGGGTCAGCCTGGTCAGGCTGAGGACCAACTTGCCCGGAATTGTGGTTCCTATTCCCTTGCTCCTGGGCAGCTGTGCGAGCAGGTCGGCTCGGACTGGTACGTATTGTGCGGTCAGTTGTGGCCAGTTCCCGCGCCCTTGGATAGTGGCGTGATGTGGCTTTCTGTGGGAAGGCGTTCCACGGACAGGTATGTATTGTGCGGTCAGTTGTGGCCAGTTTCCGCGCCCTTGGATAGTGGCGCGATGTGGCTTTCTGACGGGAGGCGGTCCCACGCTCCTTCGTGTCGAGCTCGGACAGGTATGTATTGTGCGGTCAGTTGTGGCCAGTTCCCGCGCCCTTGGATAGTGGCGCAATGCGGCTTTCTGTTGGAAGGCGGTCCCACGCTCCTCACGGGTCGAGCTCGGACAGGTATGTATTGGACGCTCACGGAAGGCGGTCCCGCGCTCCCCTCGGGTCGAGTCCTGCGGTCAGACCGCGGCAGAGAGTAGCTTCCGGCCATCCAGCTGACACTGCTTGGTCCGGCGAGCACCCTGCCCCCCTTCCCGAGCTTTCCTCTGTGCTTTCCTCTGTGCCCCGCCCTCGTGCTCCCGCAAGGTCGAGCCCTGCGGTGGGGCCTCGGCAGGAGCGCTGCTCCCGGCCAGCAGCTGACACTGCTTGGTCCGGTGAGCACCCTGCCCCCTTTCCTGTGCTCTTTCTTCTGTGCCCCGCCCCCGTGCTCCCGCAAGGTCGAGCCCTGCGGTGGGGCCTCGGCAGGAGCGCTGCTCCCGGCCAGCAGCTGACACTGCTTGGTCCGGTGAGCACCCTGCCCCCCTTTCCTGTGCTTTCCTCTGTGCCCCGCCCTCGTGCTCCTGCAAGGTCGAGCCCGGCGGTGGGGCCTCGGCAGGAGCGCTGCTTCCGGCCATACAGCTGGTACTGCTTGGTCCGGTGCACCCTTTCCGTGCACTCCCTTGTGCCCTGCCCCTGTGCTCCTGTCAGGTCGAGCTCGGCGGAGCGGCAACCCCACCGAGCTCCCGCAAGGTCGAGCTCGGCGGGGGGCCCTCGGCAGAGCGTGGCTCCCGGCCATTCAGCAGACACTGTTTGGTCCGGTGATCACGCCGCCCTCCTTTCTGTGCACTCCCATGGGTCCCGGCCCCGCGCTTCCGGAAGGTCAAGCGGGGTGGCGCGGTCATGGGTCTGTTTTCTCCTCTGGCTCTGCGGTCGTCGACTGTGTTTATCCCTGCGGGGAAGCGAGTCTAGAACGACCGGATCAGAGCCCAGCGAGTTGGCACGCTCGGTTCTCGGACCCTGGTTGCAATGCGGCTGCGGGAAGGGGGGGGGGGGAGGGGGGACGTTGAGTCAGCCGACCAACGCTCCTATCGCTCTCTGTCTGTGGACTCTTCCGGTGAGGACCCGTTTGGCGCAGCTCCGGTTTGGCCTTTTCAGGGGCGCAGTCCCAGTGTTCTGCCGCGCTGACTTCGTTCTTCTACGCGTGCACACGCTCTGCAACGGGCTTTTGCCATGTGGCATCGGCAAGTTCACGACAGCGCTATTCTGCGGGTGGTGCGGGACGGATATTATATTCCGCTCACGACTCCTCCGCGTCTGTCATGTGAGCCTTTTGCTTTTCCTAAACCCTTTCACCCTGAGAGGGTAAAGGTGTTGGAAGAGGAGGTCGCTTATCTGCTGGGTATGCAGGTTGTTTCAGTTAGCTCGGGCGTCTAGGAGGCACAGTCTCTACGACTATGTCTCTCAAAGCTGGGAGATTCTGGTTTGGGCTGATTCCCATGGCATTTCTTTTTCCACGGAGTTCATTCCTGCAAAGTTGAATATGCTGGCGGATCACCTGAGCCGGAGGTATCAGGTTCTGCCTTCAGAGTGGACTGTAGCGCACCAGGCTCTAGAGCAGGTGTGGCTTCGCTGGGGCAAGCCGATGGTGGATATGTTCGCCACCCGGTTCAACACATGTTTGCCGTGTTACTTCTCGCCTATGTATGATCCACAGGCTCTCGGGCGGGATGCCTTTGCTAGGTCGTGGTCGGGCATGGCACTCTACGCTTTCCCTCCCACGCGCCTTCTTCCGAGGGTGTTGGTCACGGTCGTCCGGGAGCGTCCTCGCATGATCCTGGTCGTGCCTTTCTGGCCTGGGGCTTCCTGGTTCTCTGACCTGCTGGCTATGGCTGATGGGGAACGCATCGAGCTTCATCTCTCTGCGTGCACTCTCGTGCAACCTCGTTCGGGAATTGGCCATCTGAATGTTCACATGTTGAACCTTTCTGCTTGACTTCTTTCCAACATGGGTTCACCTGGCTAGTTCCTTGTTTGTTTGTTTTTCGCATCGTCAGATCTCTCCTCCTCTGTGGGATGGGCTTTCTGCTTCTCCGTTTTCTAGGTTCGGTTCGTATCACTGGAATCTTGGGTTTTCCAGCATCTCTCTAGGTGCGTTGTTCGGTGCGTGCACTCAACTGTTTTCTGGCGCGAACTCAGTCCCGTCGTCTTCGGACACGGAGACTGTTTCTGCTCCTTTCACGTAGTCACGCCGAGGTGTCTAAACGTTCATTTCTTGCTGAATACGCTTTTGTTCACGAATACGTCCAAGGATGCGTTGCTTGATCCTCCTGCTGGTGCCTCTCGGACTCGTGAACTCCGCAAGGTTGCCTCCTCTGTAGCGTTTGTTAAGAATGTCTCTTTGGCTCACCTTATGAGGGCGGCCTTCGGGCGCAGTGACTGTGTTTTCACACGCCATTACCTGCGTGATGTTAGAGTTCGTCGGTCAACGACACCTTTGGCATCAACAAGTTGGTTGTTGCGGGTTCGGCTGTTCGTGTTTTGTGGTGAGTGGTTTGTTGTTTAGTTCGGTGTTTTGCACAACCCACCCCCATTGCTGGGCAATCATATCACTGCTTGTCTACTGGTTAGTATGGAAGGAAAACTTGAAGAAATTTAAACTAATTTCTATGATTTCCTGACATACTTACCAGTAGACAACTTATTGTCCCACCCACCTCCCCGCTTGTGCATTTGCTTGGGTTATCTCAGCATTGTCAAAGTGATGGGACGTGCTAGCTGCAAGCTTATATACACTGGCAGGTGCGGGCATTGGGAGTTGCCTCCCTTGCCGCGGCCTGTCTGCTTGTGTATTGAGCAATCGGATTGGCCGATGCAGGCTGGCACGTGTGGGTAAGAATTTGCATATTCTTTTTTCGAGGTCAAAAGGTCATATATCACTGCTTGTCTACTGGTAAGTATGTCAGGAAAACATAGAAATTAGTTTAAATTTCTTCAAATTCATCATCATTTTGTCTCTGTTGAAAATCTCCTTTCCATTCTTGTTGTTTTCCTTGTCCTCTAGTTATCGCCATGCACATCTTGTTTCTTTTCCTTTCCTGTCTTGCAATGTTTTTCTAATCCATCTCCATCTCTATGTTTTCTTGTCTCCTTGTTGTATCTTTGTATTTCTTCTTCACTTCTTTGTCTTTCTCCTTGCCCTCCAATTGTCATATACATGTATCTTTTTGTGTCTCTTCTGGTCTTGCATTTCGTTTTTTTTATCTGCATCCTTCTTCATGTCTTGTCTCTTCATTCTTTTACTGTTAATCTCCTTTTTGTCTCTTTGTATGTCTTCTTCTACCTTGTCCTCTTCTTATTGTCTTTTTCATCTCTTTTCCTTGTTTTGCCTTCTTGTTCCATTGTAGCTCTCCTTTCCCTCTTTATATTTTTTACCCCCCTCTTAATTGCCGCATACCTCTCATTCTCTTATCTCTTCTTCACCTGTATGTCTTGTCTTGGCCACAACTTTCTCCATGTCTTGTATCTTCCTCCCTATTCTTTCCATCTCGTTCCTGTCTCTTTGTATCTCTCCTTCACCTCCTTGTCTTCCTCCTAGTCCTCATCTCTCTGCCATATACATGTACATCCATCCCCCTTTCAGTTCTCTCCTTTAGAGTTCCATACAAATCCACCTTGTATTTGTATTGTCTTGACCTATCCATCTCCTTTCCTTTTCTCCACTTGTGTTGCCTCCCTTAATGTGACATTTAAAAAAATTCTTGTCTTCATGCTCAGCCATTCCTAGCTTATCCATCTCCTTTGTCTTTTTGTTTGTTTGTTGTTGATTTGTTTATTTTTGTTTGGTTATCTTTCTCTATTCATTTGTCTCCTGATCTTTCCTTGGCTCTCTAAATGTGTCCTCACTTCTTGTCTGTCTGCTCTATTTGCCACCAGATCCTACTTTTCTCTCCCATTGCTTATCTGAGAGTAGTGTAGTGTAGTGTAGTGTAGTAGCTTAAAATTGCTTTGGGTGTTTTATATTTATTTGCTTGTTAATGGTGAAAATGTTCTACAGAGCGCATGTGATTTGAGACAGATTCCTGTGAAAAGAAGTAATAAAATATTCATATTTTTCTCGGAGTCCTCCCTGTCTATCCACAGTTGAGTGACCCCTGTGGGTTGGGGGTAAGAATAGACCCACCACATCTCCCTTTGCCATTTGTAGAAGGCAAAAAACTTGGGGAATCCAGACTTGATGTGTCCTCACTCTGATCAGCCCTTGTGATGCCATGATCAATGCAATCAAAGACCCTACAATGACTGTAGGTCATTCAACCACATTGATTGGTTGGTTGGTGGTTGGGTTGGGTTGTGTTAGGTTGGTTGGGTTGGGTTGATTGGTTGTTAGGTTGGTTGGGTTGGTTGGTTGTTTGTTGGGTTGGGTTGGGTTAATTGGTTGTTAGGTTGGTTGGGTTGATTGATTGTTAGGGCGTGTTTGTTTGGCCACAAATCTCGTGATTCTCCCTGAATGGCTAGTCGAGGGTGAGTGAGACGTGCTCCAACAGCTAGAAAAACGGCCAATCATCTCGCAAGGTGGAAGAACATGGCTTCGTCCTCGCGCCGGAGTCAGTGAAGAAGTTGCCGATAAACGAAATAACTGACGATTCAGATATCACATCAGTTTTTCACTTCATAGAACACACCAATTGAGGGAGCTCCGGACCTCCTTCGGCTTCCCGCCTTCACAGCGAGTGCGTCCTTATGAGCGAGGAACATAGGCAACGCCTAGCCCTCGCGATTCTCTCAATATTTTGGGCCAAACAAACATGCCCTTAGGTTGGTTGGGTTGGTTGGTTGTTAGGTTGGTTGGGTTGGATAGATTGGTTGATAGGTTGGTTGGGTTGGTTGGTTGTTAGGTTGGTTGGGGTTGGGTCGTTTTGTTCATTAATTAATTAATTCATTCATTCATTCATTTGTTCGTTTTTATGTTCATTCATTCATTCATGTATGCATTCATTTATTCTTTTATGCACTTTTTTTATCCATTCATTCATTTATGCACTCATTCATCCATTCATTCATCCCCACAGCTGTGTGCAGTGGCGACAGCCAAGCTCCACGCCTTGGTGCAGACCAAGCTCATCAGCAGCTCTGCGGAGGCCTCCTACATCATCGGCTCCCTCAACTCCATCATCACCAAGGCAGTGGCAGGTGAGCTGGACAGGCAGTGACAGGTGAGCTGGGCAGGCAGTGGCAGGTGAGCTGGGCGGGCAGTGGCAGGTGAGCTGGGCAGGCAGTGGCAGGTGATCTGGGCAGGTAGTGGCAGGTGAGCTGGGCGGGCAGTGGCAGGTGAGCTGGGCGGGCAGTGGCAGGTGAGCTGGGCAGGCAGTGGCAGGTGAGCTGGGCAGGCAGTGGCAGGTGAGCTGGGCAGGCAGTGGCAGGTGAGCTGGGCAGGCGGGTGAGCTGGGCAGGCAGTGGCAGGTGAGCTGGGCAGGCAGTGACAGGTGAGCTGGGCAGGCAGTGACAGGTGAGCTGGGCAGGCAGTGGCAGGTGAGCTGGGCAGGCAGTGGCAGGTGAGCTGGGCAGGCAGTGGCAGGTGAACTGGGCAGGCAGTGACAGGTGAGCTGGGCAGGCAGTGACAGGTGAGCTGGGCAGGCAGTGACAGGTGAGCTGGGCAGGCAGTGACAGGTGAGCTGGGCAGGCAGTGGCAGGTGAGCTGGGCAGGCAGTGACAGGTGAGCTGGGCAGGCAGTGGCAGGTGAGCTGGGCGGGCAGTGGCAGGTGAGCTGGGCAGGCAGAGATCGGTGAGCTGGGCAGGTAGTGGCAGGTGAGCTGGGCGGGCAGTGGCAGGTGAGCTGGGCGGGCAGTGGCAGGTGAGCTGGGCAGGCAGTGGCAGGTGAGCTGGGCAGGCAGAGACTGGTGGTGTGTGATGTAGAGGTATACAAAAAGAAAGATGACTGCACAACCAACATGATGAAGGCTCTACGAGCGGAAGCATTTTTTGCTTCTTGTCGTCGACCACCACCAGTACCAGAGGTAGGTCTACCTACCTGTACCGTTTTCTTCATGCTGTAGAGGAGCTTGGAATTTGGAGGAGTTTGGTGCTTCCTTTGTTTCTGTTCATGCATCTGTACTTTCATTGTCCCCCTGCGGGTTAAGGGTAAGAATAGACCCATCGTGTCTCTCTACAAGATTTGTAAAAGATGGGTCTATTCTTACCCTTAACCCGCAGGGGGACAATGAAAGTACAGATGCATGAACAGAAACAAAGGAAGCACCAAACTCCCCCAAATTCCAAGCTCCTCTACAGCATGAAGAAAACGGTACAGGTAGGTAGACCTACCTCTGGTACTGGTGGTGGTCGACGACAAGAAGCAAAAAATGCTTCCGCTCGTAGAGCCTTCATCATGTTGGTTGTGCAGTCATCTTTCTTTTTGTATACCTCTACATCACACACCACCAGTCTCTGCCTGCCCAGCTCACCTGCCACTGCCTGCCCAGCTCACCTGCCACTGCCCGCCCAGCTCACCTGCCACTGCCCGCCCAGCTCACCTGCCACTACCTGCCCAGCTCACCGATCTCTGCCTGCCCAGCTCACCTGCCACTGCCCGCCCAGCTCACCTGCCACTGCCTGCCCAGCTCACCTGTCACTGCCTGCCCAGCTCACCTGCCACTGCCTGCCCAGCTCACCTGTCACTGCCTGCCCAGCTCACCTGTCACTGCCTGCCCAGCTCACCTGTCACTGCCTGCCCAGCTCACCTGTCACTGCCTGCCCAGTTCACCTGCCACTGCCTGCCCAGCTCACCTGCCACTGCCTGCCCAGCTCACCTGCCACTGCCTGCCCAGCTCACCTGTCACTGCCTGCCCAGCTCACCTGTCACTGCCTGCCCAGCTCACCTGCCACTGCCTGCCCAGCTCACCCGCCTGCCCAGCTCACCTGCCACTGCCTGCCCAGCTCACCTGCCACTGCCTGCCCAGCTCACCTGCCACTGCCTGCCCAGCTCACCTGCCACTGCCCGCCCAGCTCACCTGCCACTGCCCGCCCAGCTCACCTGCCACTACCTGCCCAGATCACCTGCCACTGCCTGCCCAGCTCACCTGCCACTGCCCGCCCAGCTCACCTGCCACTGCCTGCCCAGCTCACCTGTCACTGCCTGTCCAGCTCACCTGCCACTGCCTTGGTGATGATGGAGTTGAGGGAGCCGATGATGTAGGAGGCCTCCGCAGAGCTGCTGATGAGCTTGGTCTGCACCAAGGCGTGGAGCTTGGCTGTCGCCACTGCACACAGCTGTGGGGATGAATGAATGGATGAATGAGTGCATAAATGAATGAATGGATAAAAAAAGTGCATAAAAGAATAAATGAATGCATACATGAATGAATGAATGAACATAAAAACGAACAAATGAATGAATGAATTAATTAATTAATTAATGAACAAAACGACCCAACCCCAACCAACCTAACAACCAACCAACCCAACCAACCTATCAACCAATCTATCCAACCCAACCAACCTAACAACCAACCAACCCAACCAACCTAAGGGCATGTTTGTTTGGCCCAAAATATTGAGAGAATCGCGAGGGCTAGGCGTTGCCTATGTTCCTCGCTCATAAGGACGCACTCGCTGTGAAGGCGGGAAGCCGAAGGAGGTCCGGAGCTCCCTCAATTGGTGTGTTCTATGAAGTGAAAAACTGATGTGATATCTGAATCGTCAGTTATTTCGTTTATCGGCAACTTCTTCACTGACTCCGGCGCGAGGACGAAGCCATGTTCTTCCACCTTGCGAGATGATTGGCCGTTTTTCTAGCTGTTGGAGCACGTCTCACTCACCCTCGACTAGCCATTCAGGGAGAATCACGAGATTTGTGGCCAAACAAACACGCCCTAACAATCAATCAACCCAACCAACCTAACAACCAATTAACCCAACCCAACCCAACAAACAACCAACCAACCCAACCAACCTAACAACCAATCAACCCAACCCAACCAACCTAACACAACCCAACCCAACCACCAACCAACCAATCAATGTGGTTGAATGACCTACAGTCATTGTAGGGTCTTTGATTGCATTGATCATGGCATCACAAGGGCTGATCAGAGTGAGGACACATCAAGTCTGGATTCCCCAAGTTTTTTGCCTTCTACAAATGGCAAAGGGAGATGTGGTGGGTCTATTCTTACCCCCAACCCACAGGGGTCACTCAACTGTGGATAGACAGGGAGGACTCCGAGAAAAATATGAATATTTTATTACTTCTTTTCACAGGAATCTGTCTCAAATCACATGCGCTCTGTAGAACATTTTCACCATTAACAAGCAAATAAATATAAAACACCCAAAGCAATTTTAAGCTACTACACTACACTACACTACTCTCAGATAAGCAATGGGAGAGAAAAGTAGGATCTGGTGGCAAATAGAGCAGACAGACAAGAAGTGAGGACACATTTAGAGAGCCAAGGAAAGATCAGGAGACAAATGAATAGAGAAAGATAACCAAACAAAAATAAACAAATCAACAACAAACAAACAAAAAGACAAAGGAGATGGATAAGCTAGGAATGGCTGAGCATGAAGACAAGAATTTTTTTTAATGTCACATTAAGGGAGGCAACACAAGTGGAGAAAAGGAAAGGAGATGGATAGGTCAAGACAATACAAATACAAGGTGGATTTGTATGGAACTCTAAAGGAGAGAACTGAAAGGGGGATGGATGTACATGTATATGGCAGAGAGATGAGGACTAGGAGGAAGACAAGGAGGTGAAGGAGAGATACAAAGAGACAGGAACGAGATGGAAAGAATAGGGAGGAAGATACAAGACATGGAGAAAGTTGTGGCCAAGACAAGACATACAGGTGAAGAAGAGATAAGAGAATGAGAGGTATGCGGCAATTAAGAGGGGGGTAAAAAATATAAAGAGGGAAAGGAGAGCTACAATGGAACAAGAAGGCAAAACAAGGAAAAGAGATGAAAAAGACAATAAGAAGAGGACAAGGTAGAAGAAGACATACAAAGAGACAAAAAGGAGATTAACAGTAAAAGAATGAAGAGACAAGACATGAAGAAGGATGCAGATAAAAAAACGAAATGCAAGACCAGAAGAGACACAAAAAGATACATGTATATGACAATTGGAGGGCAAGGAGAAAGACAAAGAAGTGAAGAAGAAATACAAAGATACAACAAGGAGACAAGAAAACATAGAGATGGAGATGGATTAGAAAAAAATTGCAAGACCGGAAAGGAAAAGAAACAAGATGTGCATGGCGATAACTAGAGGACAAGGAAAACAACAAGAATGGAAAGGAGATTTTCAACAGAGACAAAATGATGATGAATTTGAAGAAATTTAAACTAATTTCTATGTTTTCCTGACATACTTACCAGTAGACAAGCAGTGATATATGACCTTTTGACCTCGAAAAAAGAATATGCAAATTCTTACCCACACGTGCCAGCCTGCATCGGCCAATCCGATTGCTCAATACACAAGCAGACAGGCCGCGGCAAGGGAGGCAACTCCCAATGCCCGCACCTGCCAGTGTATATAAGCTTGCAGCTAGCACGTCCCATCACTTTGACAATGCTGAGATAACCCAAGCAAATGCACAAGCGGGGAGGTGGGTGGGACAATAAGTTGTCTACTGGTAAGTATGTCAGGAAATCATAGAAATTAGTTTAAATTTCTTCAAGTTTTCCTTCCATACTAACCAGTAGACAAGCAGTGATATGATTGCCCAGCAATGGGGGTGGGTTGTGCAAAACACCGAACTAAACAACAAACCACTCACCACAAAACACGAACAGCCGAACCCGCAACAACCAACTTGTTGATGCCAAAGGTGTCGTTGACCGACGAACTCTAACATCACGCAGGTAATGGCGTGTGAAAACACAGTCACTGCGCCCGAAGGCCGCCCTCATAAGGTGAGCCAAAGAGACATTCTTAACAAACGCTACAGAGGAGGCAACCTTGCGGAGTTCACGAGTCCGAGAGGCACCAGCAGGAGGATCAAGCAACGCATCCTTGGACGTATTCGTGAACAAAAGCGTATTCAGCAAGAAATGAACGTTTAGACACCTCGGCGTGACTACGTGAAAGGAGCAGAAACAGTCTCCGTGTCCGAAGACGACGGGACTGAGTTCGCGCCAGAAAACAGTTGAGTGCACGCACCGAACAACGCACCTAGAGAGATGCTGGAAAACCCAAGATTCCAGTGATACGAACCGAACCTAGAAAACGGAGAAGCAGAAAGCCCATCCCACAGAGGAGGAGAGATCTGACGATGCGAAAAACA